>JAQGAZ010000194.1:0-85840 GCA_034692225.1 Polydesmus complanatus | reverse complement strand
CTCTGATTGGTCGAAAACGCCTCCCACACAAAATCCCTGCAATCTGATTGGGGGGTGCTACAAATCACTACACTACTGTCGAGCACATTATTATAAAGCGCTTAAAAGAACGAGTTTATTTATAGTTTTTTAAAAGACGTTTTAGGCTTTCTTCACTTTCTAATAAATAAAGCAGAAAGGCAAAAGTGAAAAAAGAAGAAGAAGAAAAAAAAAAAAAATGTTGTAATGAAAATCACGGTGGGTGGTGGTGGTCCTAACAACGCTGATCCTCTTCGTCCGGGACATATTGAGAATAGAATTAAGTTCAGTGTCCGTCTGCCATGATCTATCGATGTGTCAGGTGACACGTGCCAGGCATATCTTTCACTTACACACAATAAACCTACTCCGAATAGATAAATAAGTTTTCTTAATCTCCCGTGCCAACTATTTACGCGTTGTTTTTTTTTTTGTGTTTGCGTGTGTGTTGGACTGTACGTGGATGGGGCCCATCCTATTTTTTTTTTTTTTAAATAAAAAATATAATATATCTATTATATTCGTGCTCCCTCGGACAAGACATGGTGGTCCACACCTATGTTCGTCCATAAAACCACTGTCGACCTATGTTCGCCATTGGTGGCACATATATATTACAGAATAAATAGCTGTACGTGAATACGAATGTACGTTGTGGGTGAGAGATGGGAGGTGAAGAATGTATATAAAGACAACAAACGTTTCTTATCTTAAGTTGTGCTGTTGATGTCATCACTATGATGGCGGTAATGATGTCGGTGTGTGTATTGTGGCGATGATGACTCCATAAAAAATTACCACACGCATTTGCACGTACACACACATGCACACTCGGCTACATAGTATATGGGGGCGAGGTTCATTTAAATCGTTGAGATTTTTTTCAAATAGATAAAAAGAAAAAAAAAAAAAAAGGTTTATAGTGGACATGTGGTATCTAAGGTTGTTAATCTTATCTGGACAAGATTACGGCTTAAAAACGACATGTTGATTTTTGCAAGCACCCACGCCCCGCGCATGCACGCATCAAACACACGTGTTTGTCAAGTTGTAGACGACGTTGTTTACAATTTATTTCGTCTTAAATAAAATTACACTCTCCGGTAACGTTGTTTGTCGCCACGTCGTGTACGGGGCCGTGCAAAAGTTGTGTATTGTGGTGCTGGTTGGACACGAAAACAAGAGAGAGAAATTCGTGTTGACAGTAGTGACATAAAAATGTTTTTTATTTATATATATATATTTTTTTTTTTCTTTGAAGAAATTTGTTGAGACTTTTTAAGAGAAAAAGAAATTGTTCGGTCAAGATTTATACCTCTTCTCTAAATTTTTCATTCGCTCATAAAGTAAGCACCGCTGAGTTTGCCGAATGTTATGAAATAATTGTAAAGGACAACCTTTTCACCTTTTTCTAAGTGGCATCCTCGTTTGTAAATACTGTAGGCCTACACATGAACGAAATTTTCTTTTTTTTTTTTATTTACCCCGATTTTCACTTGAAAAAATATTTCCTTTAATTTTGTTTAAATTTTTTTTTTTTTTTTTTTGATGGAGTTTATAAAAATCGAGTTTAGTTTGGCGGTAAACAGCGAGAACAGTTAAAGGAAAACACCCTTCACTCGAGTGTCCCTTTAAACTACGTGGTGATTAATTGCTTCAACGTCATTAGGTATTCTTAGAGATTTTACAATGGCATTTTTGTTAAGCGTTTAGGGATAAAATTTTTGTTTGCGCGATTCAAAGATTGCTCTCGCGTAAACATTAAAATTGGTTGACCTATATTCGAGTTTATCTATTATTTATTAATATAAAAAGCGGCGCTCTTTCATCTGGGGCTAAAGCTGCTTAAAAATTGCATCTTTGTATTTGCGCTGTTGTTGGGTAATTGAAGCAAATTAAGTGAAGCGTTAGAAGACAGAAATTTATTGGATTCTGCTTTGTTTTGCAAATACTGGCTTATGTATTTCACTTTTTTTCTTTTATTATTTGCAGTTTTTTTTTTATATATAAAAAAAATTAAAAATGTTATTGAGTTAATTTTGTTCGGTTGACCGTGAAGTTAATAATAATAAATGAAAGTTTAGGATTTAGAATAAGAATTTTAAAACTTTAAAATGTTGCAAAAAAATATGTTAAAAGGAAATTTTTTTAAACACCGATAGTTAATACCATAATAATAAAGAAATATATTATAATGCACAATTAAAGAAGAAAAAAAAATTAAAATTGATTATTATCGCGTTGATTTAAAATCGGCAATGAAAAGAAGAATAAATTTGTCGTGGAAGATTTTTAATTTCGAACGCTTTCGCTTCAATGTGTTGCAGCTGCTTGTGATGTTTAATATGACTCGAGCGATTATCTAATGTTCTCGTAAGAAAATGCGAGTAAAAAGGCGCCGAGAGTTGATTTTGATAACAAATGTTTTTTCCATCGGAAAAGTAAATTAAACGGTGGGTGAAGAACCGGTTCGCCGGTGCTAATTAACCTTCCGAAATTAATGACTGTTGGGAGTCGATCGTGCAAACATATTAAGCTTGGAGTTGAGCAGGGCTGAGAGAGTGAAAGAGAAAGCGAGAGACGTAAAGACCACGATGATAAATGATGAGTGTCCTTCTACTCGCACTACGGTCGAGTAGAGTCGATTAGCTCGAGCGACTTGCACATTGTGTATTCCGGTGGAAAAACAAGATCGACGGTGACCACACCCTCACTTTCGTAATTGGATTTTTCGAGCTTTTATTTTAAAGGAAGAAAGAGAGAGAGAAATGATAGGGGATTTTTTTTTTCTTTCAGGAAAGGAAAAAAAAATTTTTGATATCTCAATTGAAAAATACTTTCGATTAATTGATTATCATCTGAAAGATAACGTTCAATTTATTAATTAACAGCGATCCGGTTACATTTCAACTTTTTGTTCCCTCCCTTTTTCGTTATCTTAGTAGACAGAATAATTAGTTAAGGATCATTAATTATTTTATATTACGTCGTTATTCTACTCTTTCAAAATAATATATTTAATTAATTTTTTTTATGCCGGGGTTTCGATACCTATATTTTAGTTAGGGGTTTTTATTATCAGATAAAATACTTGGTAATTAATTACATCTTTATTATGATTTTTTTTTAAAATCATTAAATTTTTGTTTGATTAAATAATAAGAAGTTATACAGTTTTATTTATCCGGTTTTTTTTAAAAAGATAATTTATGGAAAAATTTTGAGACTAAATTTTTTTATTATTATTATTACAAACAGTGATGCACTGCAAGCAAAATAGTGAATGGAATATTATTGTAGTAATTCACGTTACCGGTACTGAGAATGAATTTTTGTTTTACCTGTTGACCGAAAACTTAAGAATTTGAGCTAACGAAAACTGGAATTTAGCACAAAAAAGTAAAAAAAAAAAAACCCCCTTTTTTTTTTTTTTTTTTATTACTTTTATATCTCGCTAACTTTAAAATAAAAATGTTAAATCTTGCCATTCCATCAATTTGTTTACATTTTGACTGAGTCGTTATACACCCAGACCTAATTTTTTTGCCTTAAAATAAAATTCGTTTAAAGCGAATTACGGTTTAGTATGGGCAACATTGTAAATATCAAAGTTACATTAAATTTTACTACTAGTACCTACCATACCAACAGAGTTTTTTCCCCACTCGTGAATATTATCTAATAAAAAAGTATAAATATTAGTCACATGAAATACTTTTTTTAAAATATAAAAAAAAAATGCACTTTTTAGATCTATAAAAGCTAATAAAATGTGGTTGAAAAGTAACAGTAAAATTTTTGCGTTTCTAAATACTCGTAATACAAATTGGCTTGAATGCAACTTCGAAAATACAGAATGAGTATACAATACAGAGCGAAATCTAAATGATGTATTAAAGGACGTAAAGCGATGTCTGGGTGTAGATTTGACACATCATTTATGAAAATTTAAGTAAAATAGGAAAAAAAAAAAAAGCCGCTTTAAATTTGTGAATATTTTCAACTTTTGCAAAATGATAAATAGAAATGATTGTACTTTTACTTTTAAATTTAACAATTGCTTTTCTTAAATATGGTAGGTGTTGTATGAGGGAGTGTGTCGTTATTATGATGGTGGTCATCGCCTTCGATTTTTAAGTCCAGCACGTGCAAAATGTTGTTTTGTCACAGGTAGGTGTGTAGAGGGCAAAGCGATGTGGGCATTTCATTTCCCAGCACTTTATCCGTTTAGGTTCATTGACACGGGACAGTTCGTTAGTTCGGTCCACTCTACTATTCTATATTATAGTGGTGTGCCTACTGTAGTATATAGTAGTAGTAGCGAAATAAATAGCGGTGAGCAAATTTGTTTTCTCAAATAACACAAATAAGCTTTTTCTAAAGAGAGGTTTGGTCTTCACGTCTCGGTCCGGTTAACTTATGTTTTCTTTTCCAAGACGACAAAAAAAAAAAAAAAATTCGCGCTTTCGCTCTTGTTATTTATAGCAAGAGTGAGAAAAATCACAGCATAATGTACCAAAATCGTACGAGTGTCAACTCAAAGAAAATAAAAGATATTAGCAATCGAAGCGATTATTGTCACCAAAAAAAATATATTCTTATTCTTTCTCCGGAATAATATTTTGGATGTTGAAGAATAAATTTTTTTGTTAACTAATGTTTTTTTAAGCGAGATTTTCTTCTGGGTGGATGTTAAGTAGATGGAGAGGGGTACCTGGAGACGGAAGGACTGGAGAACGAGAGAGAGAACATGGCGTTTCGGACAATAAAAAGTGAAAGTTTTCACTGCTAAATACACAAATACTATTACTTTAGTTAGCCCGCAGACAGCCTGACTGAAATTACCGATATCGCACGTAAGGATAAGAAAGATGTAAAGGGGAGAATAGAAGAAGAAGAAAAAAAGGAGACCATTATCGCATCTGAAAATGTGTCAGAAAAATAATTGTTTTCGTGATCTCGAATTACCACTATCGTATCAACAAGCCCGAGTACTGTACATATATTTTTTTACTACTTTCTCGCCGGCCCTTAAGGCTTTTTTTTTTTTTGCCATTCGACGGAAAGTAATCTTTTTCTTCTTCGTCTTTTCTTTCTTACGTCTAAATATTTTTCAATTGGAATTTCTTCGTTTCCGAAGCGCCTTTTTCTCGTGTATCCCCGGTACGAGGTTGGCATGTTTGACCCACATGCGCGTCCAAGCCTATTGGATTTCTATCTTATCAAACCTGTTGATCACTTGTTATACGTTCGCATCTACGTGTTGAACACGAATACCGCGTTCGCTATGCCGAACGAGATGATCTAACAACGGGGGGAAAATATAGAAAAATCTTTGAAAGTGATGAAGGAATAGAAAGAAAATAAATACGAGGTTTTTAATTTTAAAATGTTAGCGAATGAGGGAAATTTACGGTCATTGCATTTTGGTTTGGATTTTTTAGTTTGATAAGAAAGTTTGACTCGGTCAAGGTGGTTTATTGGTGGTTCAAGTAACTTTCTTTCGGAGTAGTATTATTAAAAGTTTTATATACAAAATTCACTTTTTTTTTTTTACATTTTTTGAAAAAAAAATTATTAGTTGAGAATGATTCTTCAATTTTAAGTTCAATATTTTTTTACGAATAAAATATCTATTAAATTATGATTTTATTTTACGTGATAAAGTTATTTTTAAAATTTTTTTTTTTTTATATTTAGATTTACTTTTTTTATGCATACAAATAAATATGGTACACTATACCGTAAATTATGCGGAAGATTTCCAGTAAATCTGAGCTGTGTAGCCTACAGCCGTCCGGCCACCTCAACTAATAACGAATAATTGTATTTATTTTTCCATCCCTTTGTTTACTATACGCCAAATTAGAGTTTGGAGTGACGATCGGGTGTCATGAATGAAAAGCAAACAGAGTGGGAAAATTAAGCCGAACGTGTGTTTTTCGTTGGCATTTGTGAAGTGAATGATTGGTAGTTGTACAGCGTGTAATAACTGACCGTAGGTGTTTTTTTTTTTTTTTTTTTTGGAACACCGGGAGGGTGCTAAGAGATCAATAGGACTTTATAAATAGCGCGTGAATTCATTGACCTTAAGTGCTTTGCGTCCATATGGGACGAACCGGGACTCCCGACTTAATTTGCAACTCAGCTCTTTCTTTCAGGGACTATAGCAGCACGCTTTTCTTTTCCACCACCACAGATAGCCAGATGGTCCAACCGTACGAGCATTGTTTGCTAAATTACGTTGCTGAAATATATAGAGCTATTCCACGTAATTACTGTTTGGAGAAAAAAAAATGTAAACTATCTATGTATTTTTTTTTTACACGTACAATCGGTCAATTCAAGGTTTTGTCTCTTTTTCTTACGACGGGTACCTGGCTTTTCTTTAGGAGAGAGAGAGAAAAAAAGGTGATATTGGGTGGGAGGTTCGGAAAATGTGCTGAAGGTCACTTAAGAACAAACAAAAAAGTAATCTACACCTCAATTCGACACCACTCACAAGATAAATTGGGCATTTTTCATCCCAATTTTCTTTTTAACGCGCGGTGTGGCGGCGAACTGGTGTTAACTGACCCTTCCTTAATCTTCCTGGGTCCTATTATTTACAAAATTCTTTTTTTTTTACACGCTCTGTGTCAATCAGAAATAGAGAGGGAGTGAGAAATGTTCATTCTTTTGGGCAGAATACCAACTAAGCTCGCGCCTACGCCCCCCACACAGGCACACATCACCGCTCCGTTCGGCACATCTTGGGAGGGAAATAATCTAGAAAAAAAAAAAAAAAAAGCCACTGAAATCCAATTTTACGATACTTGAACATTTTGAAAGAATTTGTAACCTTATTCAAATTAAAGTTTTAAGAAATGTTTTAATTTTAAGTTTCTATATAAAATGTAGGTTAATAACTTGTAAAATGCAACACGCACTGCAAATATTTCAATTAAAAACATTGCCAATTAACTTGTAATTAATGATAGGTAAAACATGCATTCTTAACTTTTAGATTAACGGTTAAAATGTTTATTTTTTTTTTTTTGAAGTTAATGAAAATATCTCAATTTTTATTTGACTTGTTGGTTTTTTTTAATCTTATTATTTTATCGTGAATGTTTGTATATTTTATTTTGATGGTCTTACATGTAGGTTAATGCTCATTAATTGATTATATATTTTTTTATGGTAGATTTAATTGGCGAGTTTGCTTTTATGATGATTTTTTTTTTCTTTCTAATTTTATTTATTTAAATAATTAAAATTTTTCTTTTACAGGTTGAGAGCGGAAGTTTAATTTCGAGGCGGTGCAAAGAAATTGTTGGAAGATGGTCAGCTCGAGCTATCTATGAACTTAAATCGTCGCAACTGTCTTTTCGAATTTGAACTGAACAATAGAAAAATAGTCGACACTACTGATTTTGTTGACCACATCAATTGCGGTGCCTCCAGCTGGCCCATCGCCATCGTCCACCTTAGCCACACGACTTTATTTTCCAACGAAATCCAGCAAAAAAAAAAAAAGGTAAGTGTCGTAGTTTAAGAATTCACTATTCTTTATACGTGTGTATATAACTAATTGATGGACAGTTAACAAACAATAGCCGACTATGGGGCAGCTTTTTTCTATTGTGCGGGTTAAAATTGCAGGCTTAGGTGTGTAGAGAAAAAGTAGAGGGTCGTGAATGAAAGTACCGGTATCACCCGTTGACGAGATTCAACCGATATGATACTTTTATCGATACGTCCGTTTCCATTGATTCGGAAAAACGCGACATATGGACATTGAATAGCGGAGTATTAATAATTGTAAGAAACGGTGAATGAAAAAACACCCTGGTCAAGAGATTGTATGCATTTTTGAGGATGAAAGTGGAGGGAAAGATTTTTCAAATTTTGGTAAGGGTTATTTACTATTTCGAGCTATTTTTAGGGGATATTTTTACTGATCAAATTCTATGATTATTTCGTATAAGGTATTTTTATTTAATTTTTTTTTTTTGGGAGCGAAAACACGCGTTTCGGTTGTTTTCCCACTCGCGCAACAATTGCCAAAATCGTCTTTGTATCTAGTCTTGTTTAAATCTTCCAAATTGATTTTAATGCGATTATAGGGTTTGGAAAATTGAGTGAAAGCGAAGAGAAAAGAGAAAAAAAGGTTCGGTTATTTGTGCGCATTTTTAATCTAACGGCGTCTGTTTGTGTTATCATTCCCGTGCATGCGCGTTTATGCACGCGTTTGAAGTTCCACGAGAGGGGGGGAAGGGTGGGGGGAGAGAGTAGCGCTATTTTCCACGGGTGAGTTAAGGGTGGAGTGAAAGAGGAGAGGTGGTGGCTGGGGTGGAGATATTTAATAATAAAAAAGTGTGCCAGATGGTGCCTTTATGCCCAACCGTTGCTCAACCGGGTTTCAAGTGCTCATTGCTCGCCCATTCTGTCCCTACGCTCGATGCATTTCAAATAACAATTGTTCAAACATGCGTCAATAAATACTCGAAAAAAATTAGAGGACTCGAATTTTGGCGATTATTCAACAGCCACTTACTATTGGTAGGTTTGAAAATTCGAAACTTAACGTATGTTAAACCTCGAAAATAACGGTAGAAACTTAAATTTGCATAATGAGATGAGAATGACGGCAAAAAAATATATATTTTTTTACCGGTAGTGTAAGAATATTGGTCACGCAATGTGGGCAATTATTTTTTTTTTAATGTAACATACTGAAAACTAGTTATAACTGAAATATTATTCCTGAATAATCATCAGCTGTCTGTTGCTTTGGTTTTGGGTGTTACATCCTGGTCGACTTAACTCAGGTGCATAGAAGCATTGGGGAATACAGAGAGGCCAGCATGTCTTCCCTGTACGTGCTCCATTTTGATGGGTTTTTCTTTTTTTTTAAAAAAAAGTGTTTAATAATATTTTCCCATATATTTTTCCAATACATATTGTAAAGTATTTCGAGTTTTAAACGAGATTTAGGGTACCGTTAAATGAAATCAAATTCTTTTTTGCGGAAACTAAAATTAATATTCGAAGAATAATTGCAAAAAACAGTAATTTATTTCTTTAAAATTTTTTATGACTATTAAAATGTCGAAAAAGTACATTTTAAAACATGTACCAGGAATAGTAATTATTGTTTAACAATTGCGGTTATACATGTACAACGTATTTTAAGGTGCGGGCCTATAATGTTAATTGCTATCTCTTAATGTGCAATTATTTAGAATTTAATAATTCAGAAGAGAAAAAATGACTGTTAAGCTTAGAAGCTATACTAATAATAGGCTTTTAATAGACGAGTTGCAAAGCAGTTTTAATCTAAATTCTTGTAATGGAATTTTATTACTACAGTGTTGTTAAAGCGTTCTGTTGCCATTGTACAAATTGTTGCGAGTGAAACGGTTGATGACCTTTTTTTAATCTTACTATTTTTTTTTTTATTCTTAATAATTTTGGTTCCCAGGTTCATAAATGATGTCACAGTTGTAATTTTGGTAACCCGTAAGCTTTTTTTTAGTGCTATTGCAATTTGTGTGACACGTGCACTGCTTCTATCATTTTTTTTTTTATTTTGCAACATCACGCATGTACTAACTTTAATAATTTTATTGTTCCAATTATTGTACTCGTCGGTTTTGCTTACTTGTCGATTCATCAACATTAATGAAGGCTATTACGAAAAGAAAGAAGAAAAAAAACTTGTAGACGGACGTGAAAACGTGGTCGCATGACCGTCACGCGTAAACACACATTGCTAGACGTGTGACTCTTTTCTAAGAGAAAGTGTCGCGCGTCTTCCACACGCGCAAAAGGTCACACATATTGGTAGTTGATGGCGTCTGAATTTTATCATTTTTTTTTTTCTCCTTCTCTTTTCTTCTATTTTTTTCATTATTATTTTTTCCTAAATCTTTTTAGTTTGGTGTTTGAGCCGAAGTAGAAAAAAATATAAAAAAATGGTATGGGGGGATCGGAAATAATAGAGAAAGAGCGAGGAAATGAAGGGTCGCGTGGCGCTCGTCCAATTCATTTGCATTATTCAATACAGGACCCAGTACGGAACTAGAAAGCTTTCTTTTTCCACTTTTCATAAAAACTTATTTTTTTCTTCCTTTCCGCGTTTTTTTCCCTTCCTTTTTTCTTTTTATATGTATTTTTTCTTTCTTTCTCTCTTTTTTTTTATATATTTTTGCACCGATTTTTCTTTCCGCCCACCTAGATGTCTATTCTTCATCTCTTACGTTACTTCCACTAACACCATTCATGCGGGAGCTAGCAGCACTAGGGGCGCTCAATTTAAATGAATGCACGCTGGATGCATTGACATCAAATATAACATACAGCCCAGTCATACACTATACACAGATGAAGTATTTTCTCTCTTTTTTTATTTATCTCTAAAAACCCCTACTGTACACTAGCGGTACCGTACAGATCCGCTCTTTATTTTGCCCCATTTTTTTTTCTTCTCCTTCTCAAAAAAGAAAAGAGAAAAAAGCCAAGCTAGGTTTTAAATTTAAGAGAGAAGTTAGGGAATGGATGGATAGGGATAAACCGTTGAGATCAACTACAAGCAAGAGGGGGGGGGGGGGGAATAGTAGTAGAGAGATTTTTACATATTGAAAGATAGAGTAAAAAAGAAGTTTTGTAAGGAATAGTAAGGATAAATAAAAAGAAGGAAGAAAGGGACCGAAAAAAAAAAGAAGAGAAAAAGATTGAAGAAAAAGTGCACCTAGTTAAAAATGTGAACCATATAAGCCTAGGTATAATAAAATAAAAAAAAATAGATTGCCCCGTTTGAAAAATATTATAAAAAAGGAGTAGGAAGGGGGGAGGGAGGGGGATAAAAAAGAGAAAAGCGAATGAGGAGGAGATAAAAAGTGGCAGAAAAGTTTGCATGCATGAGTATATGGGCAAAGGGCTATTTTGCTATATATGTACTGTAGCTGAGTTGAATGGATTCGAAGGGATAGGGTCACATTTCCAAGGTATTTAACTATCCAACTCCTCCCATTTACCACCGCAGCACTTTCTTTCAGCTAAGATTGTATTGTGCAGGTATCTAAGGGTTGATATAGCTAGTGTAAGCCGCTACCGAGCGCCCGGTTCTTTCCCGGTCTTTATTATTATTATTATTCCGATTCTGACTCCGAGGTTGGGACACGAACGCGGACGGGTTGGACTTCTATTCACTTTTTTGGGTCTTTTTACTTAGGGTATTTACGTTCGTCGTGTACATTACGAAACGGAGTTCGAGTCTAGACACACGAGACTACTCTCGGATTGCTTTACTAGAACGCCGATAGATGAAACGTCGTTAAGATGAATAGGAAGAGAGAAGAAAAAAATAAAGAGATACATAAGCTTAAGATCTAAGCAAAGAAAACATTGCTCGCCCTCGGAGATATTTTTTTAAGTTTAGAGTTTTTTGTTGAAAGTTTTTTTTATTTTTTTTATTAGTGTATACGCTAGTTTTTTTTTCTTCTTACTATTCTTTTCAACTCTTCCGTTTGGGATGTGGAGGGGTATACAGTATAAGATAGGAAGTGAAGAAAAAATGTAAGAAAGAGATAAAAAAAAAAAATATGAAAGAGATAAAAAAAAAAGAAGGATGAAAAACGTTAAAATAACAGTAATGTCTCGAGTATCTTTCTGTGAAGATTATGATAGACAGGGGTAGATGCCCGGTTAAAAAAATATTGAAAAAAATGGATGGATAGAGAGGTATCGGTCGGGGACGTGGTGTTGAAAGATGAGATTTTACTCGCAAGAAGGATGAGTGGACTTTTTCTTTATGCGCGTACAGCTTCTAAAAAACTTCGGTTTTTTTTTAAAACTTTTTTTTTATTTTTATTGTCGAGATATGCTGTTTACGAGATTTGTCGGTTTTAAAACAAGCGAAATTGCAATGCATGCTTTAGATTGCGATTAAGTTTAAGTTTCTGAAGGTAATAATTAAAGTTAATTTAATTGTAGATTTTATCATATACCGGTAATTATTATTATTTATCCAGTGTCTAGGATTCTCTAAATGTTTCTATTAAGCATGCTTGACGTTTAAAAATACGCATAATTTTAAAATGAATTTCTTATTTAAAAAGACGAGATGTTATTTACACCCAATTACAGTAGGCCTACTACAAAACGCCGCTTTGTGTCTTCGCATTTTCGAAGTTGCACTTTTGATTAAATTATTTTGCGTGTTTTGTGTAGATTTAAAGACTTTTTAAAAAAAAACATTTTATGTGTTCCACTAATATTTATAATTTATTTTGACTATATTCACGATTAAAAGAGGAAATTTACTAGTATAAAATCGTAGTGTAGTAATGTACGAGATCTTAGATATTTACATAGGTACTTTCTAATGGTAATTGTTATTCCCTTTAAATCTTGTTTTTGGGAGCGGATCTAAATGTTAACATTTTTTTTTTGTTTTGTTTTGTAAAACAAATGACTTGAAAGTTTGTAAATATTTAGAAATATTGGCATTTTTAGAAATTTTACGAATCTTATTAAGGATTGCGATAACAGTCTTTTTTTAATATTAAAGTAACCGTTTATTTGCGAAAACGTTTTAGATCACCCCCTTCTTTGAATTTATTTTTCAGAATTTTATTTTTTTAAATTAGATGCTATTATTATTATTAAAAGAAAGTAGCGTGTTTGATGTTTATGACTTGCATCTTCGATTATTGGAATGAGTTATTAAATAGAAATTGGGGGAGAGAGGGGGAAGAATGATGTATAGCGAAACATAAATGTTGTTTATAAAATATTGATATGTTTACAAAGAGTGATCGAGCTTCGAGATATAGATTGTTATTAATAAAAAGAAACTTTTTATATTTTTTTCTCCCTCCCCTTCTTCATAGAATGCAATATTAATAGAATCGTGACGCAACCTATAATTTGTGAGTCTTTCACGGCACATGCGCAAGAAACGAAGATGGAAAGAAAGAAAGTAAAGCATCTTTTGACCCAAATTTGAAGAGACAAATTTCGTCTAGAGTTTAAATGACTGGGCCAATTGACCAAACACGCGTTTGTCTCGACTAAATAGCTTCTCGTGCAAGAAGAAAAGAAAAGAGGGAACATATTTTTTTGAAAGAAAATAACGAAATAATAAAAAAAAAAATTAAACGAGAGAATAAGATGGAAGAAAAAAAAAATTAAAAGATTCGACGGTAATAGCCCCGACTTTGGTAGTCTCGTTTATTCAATTGCTAGTAGGTCGAAGACGAATAACAGATTTTTATTTTTCTATATAAAAAAAAAAAATGTTGGTGAAAGAGATGAGTGAACTGAGTGAATGTGAAGTAATGTATAAGCGTAGTGGCATTGGCATTGGCCTGGGTAGCGGTATTGGCATGGTGCACGTGCATATGCAAACGAGATTGCATTGAACGCCGCCTGCAGTCGCGTGGCGTATGTCATTTGCTGTACAAAGGGTCGTGAACTGTCGCCCTAACTTTTCTTTCTTTTCGCTCTCCTCCTCGGCTTCCAAATGGATGAAAGGGCACGAAGACTGTGCGCGAGGTTGAAGCCCGGGTGAATGGGAGAAAGTCGGAGGGGGAAACCATTTTTAAGGATATTTTTTTTTTCTTATTTCTTTTTTCTCTCTCTCAGCTTGTGTTTATTCGCTTGTCTGCTCGGACTCTTTAATTCTTTGAATAAATATTCGCCAATTTCGACTGCACTTTGGGAATAATGAGTCTGAGGACGAATATAATCCAGGTCACGCTTAGCCGAATACATATTTGCATTTGCTCGAGATTGTTCGGATAAGATGGTGATGCTGCTTTCAATTCAATTAACGGTTTTTTTTAAAATAGGTATATTTTTTCGTTCTATTAAGATTAAGCGATAAATAAATTAAGATTTTTGACGTGGTTTGGGAAAAGTAGTTGTGGAGGTATCAAATTCAATTTTAAAATCTAGTTTGGAATTTGTTTTTCTAATTCAGTACAACATTATTGATTAAAAACGTATTTTTGGAAGAGTGACAGTTGACTATAGGCAACCATATAAATTCAGTACAGTATTGAAGATTTGAACATTTTCTACTGAGAGATTTTTTTCTAATCAGGAATATGGTAAAATAAAATTACAAATCGTATTAAAAGTATGGGTGCCAAAAGTTTTTATTAAAACCATCTACTTTTTATGTTTATAAATTAATGTCAATACATTATAAGAGTAAATCTTTAAAAAGACAACAATTTCTTATTAGAGCAAGCCGAACCGGCAGAGACTTAAACTTCAAAATTGCGAATAATGCCGAATAAATTGCTTATAATTTTTTTTCTTTTAAAAAAATTTAAGATTTTTTTGAAGTTTTTCTTACACCCTTTTCTTAATTCTATAATACTGTACTGCAATTACTACCCGTAAAACTAGTGATATCTTTATATTTAAAATACCAGCCCTATTAATTGCATTCATGAATTAGAAAATACAGTACAGTATTATATTTAAATTAATTTTAATGTGTAATGTAGTTAGAAGCTTAAACACACTGAGATGGAATGTGATGCTTTTGAGCTTGCGTGTGGGCGAAGCAATTGCTTAATTGAGAGAAATTGTTAAATTTGAGACACAACCCTATTTTCATTTTTTTTTCTTTTTTTCTTTTTCTGGGATAAAAGTTTTAGTTAAAATTTTTTTTTGAAAACATCTAAACCACTACAATAATGACGTTAGCTAAATGTGTATTGTACTAGATTTTATACGATGCCCTACAACCATTCCATTTTAGCTTATAATAATCGGACTAATGTGTATAATATAACGTTAAAATGCGCACGCATTTCATTCGTTGAACGTTGTATAATGGATTAAGTGCTCTTCTTTCTCATGCTCATTTCACCCACCGCACACACACACTCGTACCCGGTATATATAGAATTGTTAAAAGAGATGTAAAAAATGACACCTTGGGCACCGTTAATCCATCCTTAAATATACTAAGTGCAGCGAAACTCAGGCCACACGCGCCTCTTTTCTTTTTGCTTCTTTTTTGTTTTTACCCACGATACCATCGTAATAAAAAAATGCAACACCCTATCCTTAGGCAATTAAGGCTTTTTTTTTTATATTGGTAGCTGCGGTTATTTGCTGGTATAGGTAGGGGGTGGGTAGGATGGGTGGAGGAGGGCGAGTAAACTTATGAAGTTGAAATTGCGAGTAAAGCACTTATAGGTTTCAATATAAATAACTATTTATGACCTCTTCACGACTTAATACTTGTAATAATGGTTCGTACGTTATTATTGAAAGAAATTGAAGGTGGAGACATCACGTTGCAAATACTGTGCTAATTTCTCATAACGTTTGGAACTATGTTTTAGCAAAATTGCTATCTTGATTTTTTTTAAAAAAAAAAAATACTGGTACTGTTGTTTTTTTTAAATTGAAATTGTTTTGCTTTAGATACCAAAGCAAAATACAGTATACCTATCTAAGTACTTTTAAATGCAGTATATTAATGCAATATTCCCAGATATTCATTCATTTACTCCTATATTCCGCTCAACATTATCGTATTTCGATGGCTTATTGTTTCTTACACATCAGTTTTGATAAATTTGTATGTGCCTGAATAAAAAAAATCCGGAGAGGACAAAGTTGGTTGTACCAACTTCTAATCAGTTTGAATTTTTTTTCTAAGATTTAAAGCGGGATCTGGATGTAATGAACATTTAATTTTGTTACCAATTACATTAAAAAAAAATGAAAGTTTTAAAAGTCTAAGTAAACGTTACAAGCAGATTGTTCGAGATTTAATTTGTGTAATGTATTTTACGATTTAATAGTAAAGCGCGGGTAATTAAGCAGACGTTTTTTAATTGTTCGAAAATCTACATTAAAGATCGACTTTGAATTTTTTTTTGCAGATAATTGAGCATGAGAGGGTGTAACTTTGATTGAAAGTTTTTGTAAATACAGTACGCACGTAAAAGCGCGAGATTGTTAGATAATTTGCGGCTGTAGATTTCAAGACTTACCGCATTTTGTTTACACATCTAACTTTTTAATATCTATAATTCCGTCTAATTTTAGGGGTTAGGTCGGTTTTTAAGCAATTAAAAGTTGCGATCTTAACATACAACACCCTCGCATACACTTTTTAACTAAAGGCACGCTTAAAAAAGAAGATGGATATTTTTTTTTTTTGTTGTTTTATTTCGGTTTCTTACTTTTAACTTGAGATCAAGATTACTCGAGTAGCAATTTAAGGCGTTGAAGAATTTTGCTTCTGCTATATACTAATTAAGTCTTCATTTGCTGAGAGTTAAGTGGTGGAGGAGGCAACTCCACTCACTGCAGCACATGCACCACCACCACCACACTTAAAATCAAAAAATGTTCACGTTGATTATTTCGCTATATGAACGCAATTAGGAATCGCGATAAGCGGTGCGACTTGACCTGTTCTTTTAAGTAATTTGCACCCTTATATTATTGTCACGTACTAGTATATGTTTAAGAAGGTGAGAGACTCTAGGATTTTTAATAGTAAAATAAAAAAAATGGTTTTTTTTTTTTGTTTTCGTTTTCCATTTAATGGATGAGATGCTTGTTGTTGATGTTGTTTGATACGTACATTTTCGTTTATAAAAGACTTAAACACGTTCAGCGTCAATTAATTGCTGGAATTTTTTTTCTCTCTTTATCTTTAACCGAAGATGCATCCAACAGCATTATTTAATATTTTTTTTTGTTGTTGATAAAAAACCTTACTGGCTCTTCTTTTTTAATCCCCCCAAAAAAAATATATATTTCTCCACCCCTCCCATTCATTCTTTTAATTTGACAAACGCAATGACTGCGGTTTAACAAGCAAAAAATTTAATAATCGTTTCGTATATTAATAGCTGATTTATTCTAAATAGATACAATATAAGCGGTGGGATTGAGGCAAAGATAAAAAAAAAAGTCCTTCGCAGTAGGAGGACTTTCAGCATGTGGGATGATGAATTTATTAACAAGACCTGCTTTCAATTTTATTTATTACTGAATTTAATTTGTTGTTACTTTTTGTTTTTATAACATAACCTGCATTTTTTTAAATAGTAAATAGAGCGCAATGTTTATTTATTTATTTTTAATAAGGAAAATGTTAGTTTTGTTCGTTTGCATTTTTTTTTTTTTTTTTTGGTTAAATTAATAATAATAATAACATTAGGGATCCCTACATTCCTCGGCTTATCTCTGTTTTTGTTGTTTTATTATTATTTAAATACATTTTGCAGTATTGTATTAATTTTATTAATTACTTCTTCTTTATAAGGAGTTGTCTACAAAAGACGTCTGAATTGGTTTGTCTTTGTCAATTTTTTAAGGAAGGGAGAGGAACTCAAATACTATACGTCCAGGAATGTCGTATTATTAACTGTTTTTTGCCAGATAGTTGGGTTTTATTCGTTGGAAAAGTGGGTTTAAAAACAGTTTATTTAATTAAATTTTTTATCCATACTGGCATACATATTAAAATATTGTGCTTTTACAAACTTTAATAAAATTACATTATTAAACGTTTTCGTATTAATCGGGCATAAAAATGCTACTTAATTCTAAAATTAATTTTATTTAAAACAAAATAAAAAAAATTATGTAGAAAACAACAACACTTATGTGTTAAAGAAAAACAAAAAATTAACAATTTTTTTTTGATTGACGTGACAACATATTTACGACTTTATTTTTCTTCAGAAATTCAAAAGTAAAACAAAAACGTTAATTATTACATTTCCAAAATGAAATTTAGCAAAAAGTTTGATGTTTATGATATCGAATGCTTTTTAAAACATCTCTCTCTCTCCCTCACCCCACCCCGTTCCACACCTCTTAAATGGTACCAAACAACTAAATTGCAGCTTAGCGTTCCCGTTAACTCGATTACTCTTCACCCAACCACCCGACCCGGCCACTAGTAAAAGCCAACTCTCCATTCGAATAACATACCGGGTCCATATGTCTCTCTATTCAACTTTTTTCTACGTTCGACGATAATCATCCTCCTTTTCTATTACATCACGCTATGGATCAACTAATGGAGTTTAAAAACACGTTAAGTTCCACACCCAAGTCGGGCAAACAAAAAAAAAATGTAAAATAAAATTCGAGTGAACGAAAGGTGTTTCTTTTCTCCTTTTAAAAAAAAAAAAAATTCTACGAGATCCACATATGGGCGGTGGTCTTCACACACTATGGTGGTGGCCAGAAGATGAGTTTTTTTTAATGATCTTTTTTTTTTTTTTTTTTTTGTCTTTTTTTGCGAATTTGTTCACCTAGTAGTTGGCTCAAGGCGCTCTCGGAGTGCACGGAGAGAAAATATGAAAAACGGGATGGTTTCACTTCGAATCGCACATAAATTTTAACTTTTTTTGACGTACGTCACGCATTCTGCAACTATAACTGCAATTATGCATTAGCCTAACTCTTCTCTCGGGTGTGAAAAAAAAAAACTTAAATATTTCTGTGAAATAGTATAAATAACTTTAAAAAAAAAATGAATAACAGAAAAGATTTTTTTTTTTTTTGGAAGTAAAAATGATAATCGCATAAAAGTATTCGAATGCCTAGTGAAGTGGTTGAAGTAATGAAGATGTCTAAAACTGACATTTCTTTGCTTTAATGTATGCTCAACACGTTGTTACATAAAATGTCATTGCACGGTGCTCGGTTTATCTATCGATGGACACGTACATTGCGCAAGGTTAGAGAGACGGGATGTTTTGCAGGAGGCGTTGTTTTTATGTCGATACTTTAAATATTAAAGAAGCTTTAATGTCTCGCCTATTAAAATTATTTATTGCATTATAAAACGTTTAATTACGGTATAAATTTGAAATAAACTGCTAAGTTTGAAAGTTTATTTTTTTAAGTGATGTAAGATTTTTTTTTTTTTGAAGAAGATAATATCATGACTTAGACGGGCGAGTAGGACGACTATTTTTAAATTGTCAGCTTATCTTTTCAAACATCCGTTGATTATTTTGATGAACGACGGGAATTAAATTGCAACTACGGACAATTTGTGACTTTTAAATAAAACCTACACAAATAATTTTTTTTTCTTCTTAAAAAAAAAATAAAAGAAAAAAAAAAAAATACCTTAAAAAAAACTCTTTTATTCAGTTGCACTTCAGAAAAAACGCAGAATTTTTTAAAATTTTATAAGGTGTTATAAAATGCCTTTAATAAATTAATTCTTAATTAAGTTGATTTAATTTATGATTTTTAAAGTTATTTTTTTATTGCATTTAGAATTATTTATTTAGCTCTATTACCGGTATTAAATATTTATTTAAAATACAGTATTTATTTCAATTACGCGATCTTTATTTACGCGAATTACCTGTAGTGTAATAAACCATCTGTTGGGATATCCTACATTAAGGCAATGCCGAACTGATCATGGCATTGTATCTTTATTTTACGTGAATTCAATAAAACGCTGAAATGAAAGTATTACCGTATTGTATAATACCGGTAATGGTCATTATGCGCTAAAAATGTGCGCTAGTAATTTTAATAAATTAATATTATTGCCTGCTACTTTTTTAAACATATTTTTCGTGTCGATCGCTGGCTATTATCTACCCGACCATATCGTACCAGTCTAGAAAGAGAGAGAGAGAGAGAGTACATTTAATAATGATGATGACTGTCGTTTGATTCCAGATCTGTTGACCTATCTCGGATCGCTTTTTATATTTTTTCTATGTTAAGGTAGTCGGCCAACACTAGAAAATATTTGTCCTGACACGGTTTTTTTTTTTAATTACCTACTTAAAACAAATTTTTTGAAACTTTTTGTTACCAGTACCCGGAACTTTGAAAGTATTCGCAAAACTAAAATTTCAATATTCGACATTCACTATACCGGAATTTCACTTTAGATATTACTAATTAATTATAGGATTATATCTATTGAAACTTGAACTGTGGTTGATTTTAACAAAAACGTTTGTGTTTAAAGTGGTTTAATTTAAATTATTTTAAAAAAATTAATTTTATTTTAAAAAAAAATTTATCATTTCGAGTAAAGAGTCTTTATTTTATTATTATTTTGTTCTCATTAAATCATTTTTGGTACCTTACTGGTTACGCATTTTTCTAATAAATTGAGACATTTTGAGTGGTAAATGACCTTTGCCTCGATGACCTTTAGCACGCCCGCCCATCGAGTGCGTGCGGTGGGTGACCGTTGAGGATCTACGTAATAATGAACACTATCGGTCTTTTCATCCCCTATTAAATTTCATCCTCACCCCACTCTTCTCCACTCTCTCCTTTCTATCATACTCCTTCTCTCTCTCTCTTCATCATTTTGATTTCACTTCGCATCTTCCGCGTGTTTCTACTCTTTTTTTTAAAAAAAAATATTTTTTAATGGAAACTGAAATCTCTGTTCAAATAAGAAAAATCAACGTGAACTTTTGATCTAATAGTTCGATATATACAAACACGCGGGAGTTTAGCGCGAGTGTTTGGGTCTGCTTTCACCGGCTTTTTTTAAACCCCCGTCGATGCATCGTCCCGGCTTCCGAGGAACAATTGCCCCCAGTTGCTAAAGAAAAAAGAAAAGGAGAGGGAGTTTGACCCTTTTTATTTGAGCTATTGGTAAGTGATGGTGGTGGTAGTAGTAGACGCGTGCAGCTGCTGCACGCGCGTGTGTCACCAGGTGGCGCAAAAAATACACACACTCTCTCTCTCTCTTCTTCGGTGCACTATTATGCCCTCCGATGCCCTCAGCGTCACCACATTAAGATTTGGTCGATTGTTTTGCGATGGGAGGGTCGTAGACTCTTGGAGAAAGTGACGTGACCTCAGACACCCATTATGTCTTCTTATGTAATTTCCAATGGCTTCCTCCCGCCGCCGCCACCCTCAATCTCTTTCTATCCCTCATATTTGGTGCATCGCCGCAGACCATTCATTTTGTAAAGCGCCCGTATGTTCCGCTCTATACATCCTCCGAATAAATGATGAGCGCGATTAAATCTCCCGATACAAAATTGTTCAAGTTTACATAATTTAGAGAAAGTTCGGGTGGAAGAATAATGTAAACGATGCATTCGATCGACTGCCTCGCGCGTAATAGTTTTTCATCTACCGTCATTAACTTGAGATGAGATAAATAGAATTTTTACAGAGAAAAAACCTCTTATATTTTCGATTTGCAGCATTTCACTAGTTGTTTTTATTTATTTTTCTTTTTCTTTTCTAAATTATTTTTTGGGTCTCGTTTGTTGGGCACTGAAAATATGTGTTGAAACGGATAAAATCCGGAAATATTATTAAAACCCGATCTTGTTTTTTATATAAATTTAAATACAGGTGAACGTCACTCAAAGAACTGCTAAAAATAACGATACACTGCTAACATAGCGTATGCCGGCACTGTTATTGCCGGTAGCTTAGCAAGAATAGCTATGTTGCTTTTCTTGTTCGAAGTTATTAATAAAAAAAATTTCATAAGTGCAAATTCAATTTTTAAGGCTGGCAATGTTATTTTTAAATATTTAATTCATTGAAGACGACGTTATTTCCTGCCATAATACAGTTTTGCGGTGTTTTAATATTAAATATCAGCACTGGATTTTTTGCTTTTATTGGCAAAATGATGTTATTATTTTTTAGCGCACGTGTAATAAAAAGGACTACAATACTTTTTTTCATCTTCATTAACAATACAGTACATGTTTACGGAGTAATATTTTTAAAGATTTTTATCTCTTTTTCTGAGTAACGTAAATCTGAAATTATATGATCATCATCATTTTCTAAACCACACGTGCGATGTGAATAGAGATGACTAGATTCTCTAAATTGATGAGTCTATCCATATTATTCGATAGATCCGGCGTAATTGAAAATCTAGAATTTCGAGATTGTTATCGTTTCGCAAGCCACACGTGCGCTACGGATAAAAAAAATTTTTTTTTTTAAAAAAGGTTTGGAAAATAAACCGACAGGCCATGCGCGCGGGTGATAAATGGCCATCACAATTTCAAGTTAGGCTTTTATTGTTTCAACCGGTCGCTCACAAGAATTATCAATTAATTTTTTTCTTCTTCTTTTTTTTTTTTTTTTGGTTAGCTGAGTTGGCAGATGAAAGCGCGTGATATATTATGCCAATTCATGAGAATGATTACCGGCTGATGTGTTGAGTGAACCACCACCCTGCATTGTTGAGGGGTGGAGTCCCTTCGGTTAAGAGTAGAGCAACGGTACCAACACGCAGCACGAAAATCAGCGTTGTTTTTATTTGCTTAGATTTGTTCACCTTTTGAACCGTATTTTTTCACCTGCGGTTATTACCGACTCACGAGCGCTTTGATTACTACAAAACGTTTATATAATAGGCTTTTATGCCTTTCTCATCGCTGTTTTATGTCGATTTAATTCGTGGTTGAATATCACCTTATGGCCACAGAGAGAGATTGAAAGATCTGGGGCGAATTAGACGAATGATTTAAAGAAGCTTTACTACTACTAACCTTTTAATACCTTTCGACTGAGATTGCATAACGGTTTACCTCCTCTAATTGGACCACATGCCAATATTATATTAGACCAGCAGTTTTCCTAATTGAGCGGGTGAAAACGCGAAATAAGAGGGGAGTATCTTTTTATGTCATTTGAACAGAAAGAAGAAAAAAAAAACAAGCATTTTTCTTTTACAAAATAATGAATCACACTATATGATAGTTCCCGTATGTAACGGCCTGTTTCTAGAATTATTTTGCTAGGTGTGCGTTAAATACATGAGGGTGTCACTTGTGCCAACTCGAAAACTTTGCATTGCCCATGCGATACGTTAAAAGTGCAACTCCAGCTGCGATATAATTTAAATAAATTAAATTAAATCTACAAAGTTTATAATTTTGTACTCTATTGTAAATGTAACTATAAAAAAAATTTTTTTAAAAAAATTAGAGCAACAGCTGACTGTTATGACCTCAAATAATTTTTCAATGAGATATTAAAAGTTTGATGAACGTTTAATTAGCGCCACAAAAAGTCAACTTTTTTTTTCTTTTTAAAAAAAACAGCGGGTTAAAAATTTTTTTTTTTATTTTATTTTGAAAAATATACTGTTGAAAAAATTAAAGAGTGCAAAATGTGAATTAAAGTTTGCACGCAATAAATAATTCTTAAAATGTAACTACTCGTAGATAAACAACATCAATATTTGAGTATCTACGAGTATAAAACGGAAATAAATAAAATAAAATGTAATCAGGGATGTAAAATTCAATTGACAAGCAATCCATTTGGATAATTTACATAATACAAGTTATTTTATACTGTAAAAATGTTTTTATCATTTAATGTTTCGATTTAGACATAATTATAATATTATGTTTAAATATTTTAATGTAAAGGCGTGATAGCAGTTTGTTCGAGCTTTATCAAATGCGTTTTAGTTTATAAAACTGCATTATATTACAACAGGTATTAGTAAAAAAAACACGTTCGAGATTGTTATTGATAATAAACACATCTTATACACTTGCTTATAGTATCACATTTCCACCCATGCAAAATTATCTCTTAGCGCTTTTTAAAGTGAGAGTGTTCTGTCTAAAAGCTAATTTACCACATCGAGCGCATCTTCACTTTTCTTCTTTTTTTTTTTTTGTTGCTGTTATTTAAAGCGGTTTGTTGACAGATAAACGCTTTCTTCTCTAATGGAGACACAAGGTAGATACGAGACAAGCAGACCGGACTATTGACATAATTACAAATGCATTTTCTTCCATTCCAGTGTACAGTATTACACTTTGACTTGTGCTTGCTGAAAGCCGGAAATGGCTAATATTTTTCATCTAGTGTAAAAGCTTTTTTTCTTCTCCGCAACCTCTCTCATTTTCTTTTCTTTCCTTTTTATTCTTGTCTTATAAATAAATAAATAAAACCAAGACGGTAAGATGTTACACGTATTTGACACTGTTTTATTTGTTTACATCGATCCTTCGCTGTTGTTATAAAACTCATCTAACTCTACAGAAACGGATGATTGCCCATTATCAATCTCGTTCCAAAAAACACATCTTTTCACTATTAACTTTGTTTTCGATATCAACTCCCAAACACATCAACGAAGTTTGCAGGAATTTTTTTTTTTCGAGGGGTTATTTATTTTTTTTTGTTTTGTTTTTTCTTTCAAATATTGCCACTTCCAACACTTTGTATTTTATTTATTTCTCTCGACAAGCTATTCAACAGCGTTTAAAGAGAGGAGCTAATGGCTGCTCCCATCTGTCTCAATTTAACCTCGGCTTTTCTCTACGTAAGAGTTTGAAAAACAAGTACAAACAATGGCAGACGTCGTTGAGAATAATAATAATAAAAAAAAAGGAGAAATAAAAGTATTTGGTTTGTATTGCGGTTTTTGGGTTATTTTCTTCCTTTTTTCTTAGATTGTGGGTTAATACACACACAGTCTGCGCACTGTACCGGACAGACTATTTTGTTAAGATAACTACGTATATTTGAATTTTGAAGTGGCGAGTTAAGAAAAGGAACAATTCGTCGGTGTCGTCTACCTGAGATAGGGCTTCGGACATGACTTTGTTCCTTCTGACCCCTTCTGTTCAACGTGTCACGGCCTATGACCCTTTTCTATCTCGATTTCAATTCTCTTTTCTTAATTCCTCACCTATATATACATATACACATTCATCTCGGGCGCTATTATTGCTTAGGAAAATGAATGAGAAACTCATAAATTCGACAAACAAATGCTTCATTTCATCCTCTTCTTACAAAGCTCATTTTTCTGCTTCGGCTTTTTTCTTTTACTTTTTTTTTTTTTTTTTTGCTTCTCTCTGTACTCGATGTATACCCATCTCGAATTGAAGACTGATCGGGGAACACAAGGGGTTGACACGGTTGATAATAAGACTCGGGGTTCACGCCTAAATGACCGCTGAAAAGAAAAATCTCCAGCGGTCAAGGCATCGCAAACAAACGGCGAGAAAATTTTCTCCCCCCTTTTCCTCCATCGTTCTTTCACCTCTCCATCTTTTATTTTTTTCTTTCTTCGTTATTGTTATTTTATATATTTTTCTCAAGTTTTTGAAATATATTTAAGAAAATGTGTTCATAGCGTTACAGGGTGGGTTTCGAAGCGTGAGGAGGTGGGTTAGTTTGGGGACGGGAGCTGCCGTAGACGGAACTTTTTTTTTTTTTTGCTTGGGCTCGGTGAAGGGAGAATTGACCACATCTAGCCACGCCAAAGTTTTTCTTTCATTCATTTTCTTTTCACACTCACTTTTTGTGGGTCCGGAGAGCGGGACAAAGGACAAATCGGACACCCGAGGAGAACGAACGCCGTGCACACGATCACTTTGACCTTCTGTCGGAGCGTATTAACGCAATGAAGCGGGGGAGCGAAAGGTCGGGACCGTGCGAGGTGAAGGGTCAACCAATATTCGAAGCTGCAAGAAATGAACGGACAATTGCCGAGACCCCTATTGACCTTGTAAGAGGCGTAGGGCATGACCTCTCCGGACCCTGTCTTACGCGGGCAGTTCACTTTCAGACCTTATCAAATGGACCCCGGCTACTATTTTCTTATTTTTATTATTAGCTTCTACCTTTTTAGATTCTCAATGAATTGTCAGAGAACTCGGGGTCGACACACGAATTCGATCTTTGTGTTTTTCTTTTGACCCTTCGTGAAACTACAGTTCCAGGTTTCAAATTTACTTTTATTAAGGTGGGGGACACTGTAGACTTTTTTTTTTCTTTTCCTTTTTAAATAAAAAAAAAAAAATAAGCACATTTTTCATTTTCAGACTCGGGTTTTCTGACAATTATTTCAATAAATTCCCGCAGTTAGAATTTATTGACTTTTCAGTCAATAGCGAATTTTCGGGCCAAAATATTTGATTGCCTCGGACTAATACAATACGCAGAACTCAATAACGCTTTTTAAATAATTTATTTTGGGTGGGATTGTGAAAGTAAATGGAGATACTGATAGAAATCGCGTGCTACGAGTTATAATAATTAATATTTCATAACGTAATTCCTAAACTAGGCGATTTCTATACAAATACATGTAGTCTAGACTACGATTAGTAATGGAATGACATTGAATTGTTAATTTCTACAATTGCATTTAAAAATAATTCTTCTTGTTTTATTTATTTATTTTTTTTTCTTTTTGATCTATTATGCGAGTTGATTTACGTTTTTAGTGCATGTATTATGAAAAATATTACATGTTTTGGTTTTTGTTAAAAAAAAATTAGCTTATCTTCAACATTATCATATGCAGTATTCTAATTTTATAACTCGATTTAACTCACTATGAGGTAAATTAAAGAAATGTAGCTTATTATTTAAGTTAATCAAAAAATAATTATTTCTAAATATTCGTCTCACGGTTTCTCGGGAGATAATACAAGCTTATTCCAAGTTATTTATAAACATTGCGCTACCGTAAATCTTTTTAATTGAATTCTTAGTTTTAAAACGCATATTTAAAAAACACGATGTTTTTGTTAAATATTAAAACGTCGCCTTAGAAAATGTTTTCATAAAATTATTTTTTTTAAATTTAAACAAATTTTAGATAAAAAAATATTGAAATTAAATCAACTCTCGGTGATTTTTTTTTTTTACTTTTTATTAAACTTACATGATTTCTAAATCAGTGAATCGTACTTTAATTTATTTATTTTTTTAAAAATTTGGATTTTTTGTTACCGGTACAAAAGAGTTTTTGAAAGAATTTTGATTTTTAGATAATTAATAATCGGAGTAAACAATATTTTTAATTGATTTTTTAAACAACATTTACCTTGTTTTATTCACGAAAATTAATTTTAAAGTTAATAATTTTAGATTTATTCGCCACGATACTTTCGAAACGTTTTTTTAGAGCGCAGTAGAATTATCACATCAAATATTCACCGTAACTCTTTCATAAAAATTAGATATTGGAACGGGGCACAAGTCTCGATTGAAAATCGGGGTTGGAAAGTAGACGACGCCTGCTAAAAAGAAGGCGTAATCTGTCTTTTTTTTTCTTCTTCTTTTTCTTTATCACTCTTTCTTCTCATTTCTCTCTCGCTATTCTATTTTAACTTAAGCTTAGGTGGATTTTCAATCTCGATGTGGACATCTCTCTTAAAGAAATCAAAAACCCTAATATCGTCGGCGATGATAATAGCCAACGTGTTAATCCCGCGTCGAGTTAGCGCCTATGTACGGGACCCGGGTCGACCACCTTATACACTCTTTCCAATGCACTCTATCCCGTTCGTATTCATTCACATCGCTAGCTGCTATACCTTTATTTTTTATTTTTTTTTATTCCCTGCTTTCCATTTTTATTTTGGGAAGCTCAGTTTTGCATAATAAAAACTCTTCAAATAGGATCAGATTTGTTATATAGTATACACGTTGAGACCTCAATTTCTCTCTATCTTCTTCATCGAGCTTATAATCTACGGCGCCGAACCTATTATACCGCAGAAATTCGATAAAGGATCAACCGCTTTTCACAAATAAGAATATGATTAACCTTCACCGAGATAACACGGAGATGAGTGTCCGATGAGGTTCCAAATTTGGAGAATGAAAGTGAAGTGCTTAATTTTTTTTCGAGACGGAATTAGAACTTTTTTTTTTTTGGGTTGAAGAATTGGAAACATATACGCTTGATTAAATTATAATCTCGAGCCGTCTGTTAGACACATTTGAAAGGATTTTTATAACAATTTTAGATAATTGTAGTCTCTTGTAAGATTTTAGAAAATATCAGGATTGACATTTGCGTACAGTGAAGAGCTGCATGACGAACATTTTTTTTATTTTAAAGTTATTAAAAAAATGTTAAGGATAACTTCATTATTATTTGCCAACTTTATTCATTCTTGAGCGACATTTTTCTTTGAAGTTCGTGCGCTTAAATTTAAGATTTCATTAAAATAACTGCAGGTATTTTTTTCTGATATCGGTAGTGATTAAAACTATCGTACTTTCACACAGTAATTTCGTTATACTGTATTGAGACTTGGGTATCACTGATGATAATTATTGTAGTCCAATAATACATAAACAAGTTATGTAAAACTTAATTAATTTTATATTTAAATCTTAAAGATATTTCATAACTATTTGCATTAATTCTTTTTGACTTTATTTTTAATTGCGATTGAATAAATTTCGAATTATTTTATCTTAACCAAGGTTAATGAGAAACACAATTATTTAAATTCTTGATACATTTCTGATTTGACAGATTCGGTAGATGATAGCAATATATATTAACGTTGATTTGACTTTTACACGTATTAAGGAATTTAGTTTTCATGAAGAGCGTCAGAGGGCGATCAAATGACAACTTTGTTATCTCATTACTTATTCATTTAATAAGTATTAGCCTTCTATGTTGTTTAGATTGAACTTATTAATTGAAATTTAGTTAGTTCCATTTCATCACATCTAAACACCCCTGCATCCAAGTTCCGGTATTTGAAAAAGGTGAATGTTTTTTTTTTTTTTTTTTCTTCAACTTTGAACATTTTAAATTGATAATAGAGGTGTGTATGAACTTCGTCCATCAATTTGATGTAGGGTGAGTCAAATTTTAAAGACAGTAGTTAAATGCGCTAGTCTTAAATAGGGCTTTCAGCACTTCCGAATAGCTATTTAGAAGCAAAAGAACACAAGTTAAATGTACGGAAGGAACGAACGCACGCGATCCATCATTTTCATCTATGTGCTCACACGCAGACATCCATCTTCCTTATTTGCTCGCCTTTACCTGGAAACTGTCTCCTATTTATACGAAAAAATTGCAAAAATCTTTTTTTTTCTCCGCTTTCTCTCTCTCTCTCTCCCTTTTAAAGATCGCTAAATGTAACTGACGCCAGGTCTTTGAAAAACACGAATATTTAAATTGGATCGAAAGTGCATTCATCACATCTCCAACTTTTTCAGAGTTGAATATTTGCTAGTTTACCATGTATACGTTTACGTATATGCCCATGTTTTGTAGTCATTCGAAGCTTTTTTAGTTACGCTTTTTGGTCCTGCCTGGAATGGTGTGTGCTGGCTGGTGGCTCGGTATTGAAATGTTTTGATAAAGAAGGAATATAAGGGTATATAGAGAGAGTGGGGGTGGACGAGGGATGGAGGAAAAAGGGGGAGGAGGATGGGGGGTCATTGAGAGATGGGATGAGAAAAAGGTGTCTTTGACCCCTTAGTCTGCTGCTGCTTTTTGTCAACACATTCAATCAGCTATGGCGGTGAATTGAATGCTAGCGGTTTTTATCAACAACACATTAAACTTACCAACTCTTTCAATTTTTTCTTATTCAAATTGAATTTGTTGTTGATAAAATCAAACCCAAAAGAAGTTTTCTTAGAAAATAGTAATAATAATAAAATAAAAAAAAAAAAGCATAAAAATATTGTAATTATATTTGTTCGAGTTGTCTATTATGTCATCGTATCACCCAAGATGTAATTGCCAAGGCTATTAACAATAGTTAGCGTCAACGAAACTGGTTAAGATGAAAAAGTTGGAGCAATTTGAACTGTTATAATAAAAGTTTTTTTTTTATTAGTTTTAAAAACATTTCATTTGAAAGAAAGAAAAAAAAAATTGGTTTTTTGAGATTGGTCTTTAAGATGAACAGTTAATGAATTAATGAAGGCAGGTTTATGTAACACAGACTGATAATATTCTTATTGTCGAAATCGTAATTAGACGTAATTGAAATTCTGAACCATTAACACGTGAATTAGTTTTTTTTTATTTGCTTCGTTTTTCATTCTTTCGTTCTTTTTTTTTTTTTTTTTTTTTTTTTTGTACCGATAAATGCGCGAGTGTGCTCGGCTACTTCAGTGGCGGATAATAAAGATTATTATTATTATTAAAGCATTATTACGAAATGTGTCATTATAATAAGGTGAAGTGAAGCACGCGCATATGATGGAGCACGTGACCTTATCAATTAGTTTCCCTCTCTTACCCTCTCGTTTCGAACTGTTTCAATGGCGATGAAAATACAAATTAATATTAAGAAGAAGAGAGGAGAGTTTGGAACTGCCATTGTGAATGATGGAATGAGAATTGAAAATTGAACATTGTGTAAATTCAAAATGTAAACCGGGGGAATCTATTGAAAACGCCTGTAAACAGTGGCGCAGTAGCAGCAGCGGACTTTTCTATCAATAGAATTGATTCACGGGCATCCCAACGACGTTGCCCATGCTTTGCCAACGCCGTAGTCTCTAGTGTTTGTTGACGATTGTTACGCGTTTCTTTTCATTTTTTTCTTTCTTTCGTTTTATTTTATTTTTTTTTTCTTATTTATTTATTCTACGCTTTCTCATTTTTATTTTTCACAATCCTGTCCCCGTAACAGAGAGAAGGAAATTTATAAACTTTACACGTAGCCGAAATTGAGATTAATGTATGGCAACTGGTGCTGTGCGTTTTTCAAATGATTAATTCCTCCCACGCCTAAAACACACGTCGTTTTGCACATCATCGCGTTTCGGAATTGAAGAGCGGAGAAAATTGAGCGGGTAAACAACAACATTATTGCTTAGGTAATATTATCAGCTACAGTGTATATTTAGACTAAAAGTATGCGTGTTAACTACTCGCATGGAATGCGATCGGCAGGTTAAAAAAAATAGTTATTTTCAACTACATGAAACTCATTATTATTATTTTTTTTAAATAATCATAGTTTGAAAACCTTAAAGTTATTTTTTTAAGAAAAAAAAAAATAATAGTAGTTAAGGTTTTTTTAAAAAAAAAAATTTTATACGTTTGGGAACTTGTTGTTGAAATTTACAATTATTGTTATCTATTTAATGTTAGCTAAATTATTGGTAATTAATAATTAACTATTATTACTGTAATTAACGGTTAAGCCAAATGTTTAAAAAAATGTTATTGGTAATGGAATTATATAATAATAATTATCAGCAATATATTTATTTGGTCATGTAGTGTAAGAAAAAACAATTTTTGTTCGTATTTTTTTAATGTTTATATGGTTTTCTTACATTGATTATGATAGAGGCGGTCTTAGATAATACAAAATCATTAAAAGAAACACAACATTAAAAGTGTTTTTTTTTCTTTCTTTCGTTTGTTTGTAATAATTTTTAGGTACGCGGTGAACCCCCTAGATATTTTTCCAGGTTTTAATTTTTCTATTTTGTTAAGAATTAATTTTGATTGCGAAAGTGAGCGTGACGTTGTTGGCAACAGAGATTTTTATCACTCAGATTATACGAACAAAAAGAGTAGAAACTGCGCGATTGGTTAAAAAAGAAAATTTATTTGAAATTTGTGTCACACCGGTAGGCTTCTATTTGCGTTTCGTTTTTGAAAGATTTTACGTTTACACCTGGCTAATTCTCGGATTGGTCGTGCAAATTAGGTCTACGTCCTATTTCAATGTCAAGAATAATGACGTCGCTTTTTATTGCGCAGACGCACACTTCTTCACCTTCTCATAATTCATCGTAATTTTAACCAAACAAAATGACGGCTGCAGTTAATGTCACAGTATATGACTAAAAAATTTTTTAAAAAAAAAAATGGCTATATACGCCGTATAATTTAATACTTTAGTTTAAAAGTTAATTACAAAATAATTAATTAATATTTAAACTGAAAGTAAACGAAATGACCGTCTGGAAAGAGAATGAAAGAAAACCGACTTTAATAATCTATATACCTTTTGCGGCGCAAAAAATTACTATTTTTTTGTGGTTATTTCGTGGGTTTTTATAAACCAATATAAAAGTTATTTGTTCCACTTTATAATTTTTCGCAGGATGTAATGCATTTTATAAGAAACCTTTGTTTTTAAGAGCTTGATAAATCATTTTTTGTTCAGACGAGTCATTAATAAATAAAAACAATTTTGTATTTATTTTTAAAATGTACATATTTTATTATTTTATTTTCAGTAAACGATTAATTTAACATAATAAATTTTTCTTATTTTTTTTTTTTTTAATAAGCGGATATAAAACTCCATTTTTTTTTTGTGTATAAAGAGAACAACAATAATCGTGCAATATGGCTTTTCAAAAATATTAATACTAACAATCATTGATAAATTGGACGGATTAGTATAATCGATTTGGTCAATTAGGCTTGTTTGACCAGGAGCGAATATAAAATGTACGCAATAACACACACTGAATTATATCAACATTTTTTTTTTAAAGTACTGGCGCCGACATTATATCATGAGCAATAATATAGTAATAAAAAACTATTACAAATGTAGTAGTATCAGTAATACTTTTTTTGGTCGCAATTAACAAAGTTGGAATCAATAATAATTGAGTTCAATATTATATCTTTATTTTTGTTTTTGCATAAGACTTTTAGAAAAATATAAATTTTTACTGGCACTTGTCAAATGTTAAGATAAAATACTTTTTAAAGCTCTTTAATTATTTTTTCGATTTAATATTTTTGTAAAAATGGGAGATAACTATTTCTGTAAACTTTCCGATTCGATGATTTTCATCAACATGAATAAACAAACATCTAAAAAAAATATTTATATTGTCATTAAAAGCGTTGTATATAATATTTATTTATTTATTTTTTTTTGGAATGTAAAATTTTTGCCAAAATGACTTTAACTTTGTCGTTTAAAAGGATAAAACGAGTTTAACAGATATTTTTTTTTTACATTTAAAAAAAATGGAATCACCGATTTAGCAAAACATTGCTTTTTCATTAAACAACTATGTATAAAACGTTCTATAAAAATTTACGAGTTTAATTATTTACAAGATTTTTTTAAAAAAAGATGGATTTTGAATAAACGAAAGTCAAAATCAAACAACCTGTACACACGCGATAAAAAAAAATACTGGAAAGTATATACCGTACGGTAAAAAAATTTTTTTTTTTAAATTTACAAAATACCGGTAGAAAAAATGACATTTTCGTGAGCAATATCAATCGAATCGTAACACATTTTTTGCTTTGGAAGAAGCTACGATTTTGGTTCCCTGCCGAGTGTTATTCTCAAATTACTATTTCCCCCACCCCCTCTTCGGGTATTAAAAAAGTTATTGTTGCATACTAAAAAGGTAGAATTTTTTTTTTCATCATATATATTTGGTTTCGCGAGACAAGTTTTGTAATTGGAGACTGAATATTCTTTGATTTGAGGTTTACGCGTGGCATCCGTTTCTTTTTTTTTTCTTCTTCTTCGTCTTAACCGTACTATGCCGGGAGAGATTCAGTTCTCCTTTTTCAAACTCTGAATCTTGACTTACGTCCAGAAATGAAAAGACTTAATTCTCGGGTAAGGTTTTTATTTCCATTTTATTTATTTATTTTTTCCTTCTCGCTCCACTTCAAATCGAATACTGTACTAGTTTGAAAAGGAAAGATGAAGTTTTTAGCCAGTCTCAAATGGCAGGCAGCTCTCTTCGTGGGTTAATAACAAAAACGTTTCTGGTGTTCATGCACCAATCACTACACAGCAATCACCGAGCTTTTTCTTTTTTTTTCTTCGTCTCAAATTTACTCATCTATAAAGTATTCTGAAATAGAAAAAAAAACAAGAAATTATTAGTTTTTTTTAAAAAAAAAAATTTAAGAGTAAGTTCTACATTCACATGTATTATTAACAAAATTAAATCTGTATATTTAGATCTGTTGAAAATTTGACTACAAACTAAACCATAAAAAAATAATAATTTAAGTTAATTTTATTTTTTGTTTGTCAGTATATATTTTTTAATTGCAGTTAAATGTTTTTTTCGTGTACCATAAATTAGTCTTTTTTAAAAAAGTACTTTACGGCGGTTAATCTGACGGCGTTTGTGCATCACTTTAAGAGCATCGAAATGTAGGAGCTACTATAGAGCCGTTGTGTGTCGGGTTAGTTAACGGTAGTAAAATCCCATTAAGATGTTTCTTATCAATTAGGCGACATTTAAAACAAGACAAACACATACAAAAAAAAAGTACTTTCGGCTTTCAATTACTCTACTTTTTTTCTTTCATTTATTAATACTAAAAAATCGTCCTCCACCCACTCCCTCTTCCTACTCATTTCCAATACCCCAGCCCTCTCCTTCTACCACCTTATCCGGATCCCAACGTCAAACTTCCTCTAACTTTATTTTCCCTTACCAATATTTTATTTTTTTTCTCTCTCTTCTTTTTCTTAAACAACTTTTATGTGTGTACCTTATAATATCGTAAGCAAAAATGGGTATGGAACAGGTAGCAGTTATGTCCCTTATTTTTCCTATCCTACACTTCCCCCCTCTCTCTTTTTGCACCTTCAACGTCTTTTCAGTTTCTGCTTTTCTTTGTCGCAGATATACACACAGAAAATAAAATAAAAAAAAAAGAAAAAAAAAAAAAAAGAAAAGAAAGAGGGGTTAAAGAAAAAAAAAAGGAGAGCTCGCATTTTATAATTTTCTTCCTCCAAATGCACCACCTTCCTGTTCTAAAGTAAAGGTAAAAGGTACCTGTTCTTAAGATATAGTTTTTTCTTTTTCTTCTTCATTTCAAACATTTTCAACTTTTTCCTTTTACTTTTATTTTTTCACTGCCATATTTTTTTTTCTTCCTTTCCTCTTTCCGATCTATCCCCCCCTCCCGTCTACTCCTGTCATCTCGTTCCCTATTTCTTATAATAAGGGGACATCGTGATGCAACTTCAAACTTAGGTCACATATACGCTTTGGATTATGAATGAAATTTTTTTTTTCTCTCTCTCTCTTGCCAACGACTTATGATGAGAAGGAAAAAGAAATAATAATAATAATATGAAGAAGAAAAAAGTACCGTATAAAAAAAAAAAAAACTAGGTTAATCCGTAATGCTGGATACGAGATCTCGAGTGCTGCTCTGCTACTTCTTCTCGTATAATGTTCATAAGTTAAGAATTGAATCTGGTAGAGAAATTAAAAGCTGAGTTTGAATGAATGAGAAGACATGAAGGAAATTTGCATAGTCGCTGCGAGGTATTTCGTTACAGGTAGAAGAAGAAGAAAAAAAAAATGTAAATACTCTCGTGTGTTCAAGTACCGCTACGGTCATGATGGCCTCTCGTAATGACCTTTTTTCTTTTTACTACGCGAGATATATCGGATTTCTGACTAGGTTTGAAAACATTTCAGGGGTATGAAGGTGTGGCTAAATAAATGGAATCATTTATTTACTGAGACATATCTTACTACAGAATATATAATATACACTCTTCTTTTTTTCCTTTCTTTAAAAAAAAAATATAATAAAAGTAATAATGTTGCTCACTGATCAACATTTTGATCGACATTGAACTTGGGAGGTTTGGAAAAATAATGTTCCTTTACATTTTTTTTTTCTTGGACAATTTTTTACTAGAAATAATAATAAAATGACAAATGGAGTTAAATTTCCATGGGAATGATGCTTTGTTCGGAAAGTAAATTTTGTTTTTTTGTTCTAATTTATATGAAAACATAAGGTGTTCTCGTGTGAATTTTGCTGTTACATAAAAATGTTTTTTTTTTTTTAAAGAGTGCAATTTTCGGGTGAAATAAAATGCGTGCGTTTAAAAAAAAAAATAGTCGTTTTCGGGTCTTTTATCATCGGTTTGCATCTCGAAACCGTTTAACGAAAAACATCGCATTGTTAAATTCTGCTGTTTTTTTTTTTTCTTTCTTTTAACGTGTAATTGAGATATGTTGCGCACCGCCTTTTGGTCGTATAATCCTCATGTGTTTGTGTGTCATTTTATACCGTATATTATTATGCATTTATGACAGAAACTAGATTTTAACACGATTTATTGTAGGCTATTTTTTTTTAAATAATAAAAATAAAAAGTTTAGTAAAATTGTGTAAAAATCCAACTGCGCGAGAGATAAATGCTAATTATTTTTTTTGAAAAATGAATTGGAATCGTAGATTAATCCTTCATTAAATAAATAGTAGGTGATTAGATTAGAGAGAAACATGTAAGTAGGTTTATGAAAGTTGTTTACATCTTTATTTGCCAAACCTTTTTTCTGTCTTGTCGGTTTATATCATTAAGTTATCGGACAAAAAGGATATTATTCTGAGGGCGGTCTGGATATAATTTAGAAAACATTTCGAGCGGTCAGCGGACGTAAAGGAGAGAAAAAATGCAGAAAAACTTATGCAATAAAAACATTTAAAAATTATGGAACTAATTCTTTCTACTGATGAAATCTTTTTTTAAAGTTATATATATTTTTTTTCACATTACCAATTCGTGATTAATTATTAGTTTAAAAAGAAGTGAAAAGTGGTTTGATGAATCGAGAGATTTTTTTTATTATTTCCCCTTCGAAACGTTAATTGAAATTTATAAATTTTCGATATCAAAATATTTTAATGGATTATTTATTTTTTTTTTAAAGGAAGAAATTCTTTTTATGATTATTATATAGACCGGTTTATAAAAATCTTATCAAAAATGTATTAAATTTTTTTCGTTAATTATATAAGAAGGGGGGAGAAAAAACATTATAAACAACAAAAAAAGCCAGACAATTTTTTTATTTCGAAGAACTTTTAAAAATTTAATGATGCCTAATTTAATATGTCTACTAACTTATTTCTAAGTTTTATTTTTATTTAAAAAAGCACTTGGAAAAGATAGTTCCCTAATAATAATAAGCTGCTTAAACAATGGGAAGAGAGATTGGGAATTTGCTTCATTAGCATATTTATGAACCTTACGAGTTAAAACATGCTAAAGACTTAAGTTAATTTAAAAGTTAAATATGCAGAGATTTATTTATGTTCTAGGGAGAGAGAGAGCGAGCTATTTTCTACCTGGATGTTAAAGGGTTAGAATTTAAAAGCAACACTCGTAAATCTAGACGTATAAAAATCTATCATCGATCAAACTCTTAAAATGCAAAAAAAAAAAAATAATAATAATAATAGTAATAAATAAGAAAAAAAGCATGTTTTTTTATATTATGTAAAATCTAAATGATATGGGAAGATATTTTAATGCGTTTAGCTTTTGGCGTTTAGTTGCGTGTTAGTTAAACAGGTCTGATATATCCGAACCTCAGTTTGAAAAGTAAGTGTAAAACGCTGTCATCTAATTATCAAAAAAAAAAAAAAAATCAAAGTCGATTTCAGGTGCTGGAAAATGTATAACTTTTTAGCACCTTATTTAGCTCAAGTTAGTTCTTTTTATGACTTTCAAGATGATTACATATCAAAGAAAATTGTTATGTATCATAGTTTTTAGACGCGTGAAAGATTCTTCGATACACGTAACGTCGTTAAATTAAAGGTAGAAAAAGAAAAAAAAAAAAAAAGGCTAATATAGGGTTAACCTCGTATAAAACGCCAACAAATACCAAAAATGTTTTTCAATTGTGAAAATAAAATATTTATTGCATATAAAAAAATATATATCGACGCAAAATTATTATTATACACGATGATCGAGATGTCGTACGGTAATAAAACTTTTTCATATAAAAATTTACTTTTTTTTTCTACTTCATTTTTGTGTGTACGAACATTAAAAAGGGTTAACGAATATACAAATAAAAACATGATAATGAATAATATTATAATATGAGAGAGAGAGAGGGAGGGGAAAAAAATAAACAAATAAAAACATTTATCAACAAACATTGACACGATATTAAAGCGAACTCACCAGAAAATGTTGAGCAGTTTTTTTTTTAAAAAAAAAATAAAGATGCGTGTCTATGTATAATATTATTACGTGAACCAACTGGTGAAATCTAACAGATCTTCTTCTTCGGGGCTAAGGGGTTCGTACGAGGAATAGTCCGAGGTTTGACTGGGTGAAGGCGAACTAGAGACGGAACAGATGGGTGAAACACTGGCCGGTGGGCAATTAGGAATTCTCGTAAAGTTATTTGGATGATTGTTCGTATTGATACTACTAGGATGGTGATGATGATGATGTTGCAGATGGTGATAATGCTGTCCGAGTAATTGATGAGACGTAGGAGGCAGATTTTCGGTAAAAACTTGAGGTGAATCGGCGTTTGAGTCTCTGTACGGGCTCCCGACGTCGCTCGAGCCCGTACTATTAGCACCGTCGCTTTTCATGGTGCTGCGGCCGCTGCTTTCTCCACCGCGGCTGTTATTCTCTTCTTCCTCGTCTTCTTCTTCTTCTCCCCCCATAATATCATCAATATCGTCGTCGTCGAAATCCTCGTCGTTTAATAATTGTTGCAACTTTCGAATATATTCGACGGCCGACCGTAGAGTGTCCACTTTGCTCATCTTTTTATTTTTACTGCCGTTGGGCACGTGTTCTCGGAGAGTAGCGAAACCCATGTTGACCAACTTGACTCGGTTTCGTTCCCGTTCGTTCCTTCTCGCTACCGAAGTCGGCGGGGCCGGAGGTATGTTGTAGCCGAGTTGGGCGAAGTTGATGCGGCGTTTGCACCTCATCAGCTCAGGTGTGCTGTTGCCGTCTCGCGCTCGTTTTTTCGAAGAAGATTTACTTTCTTTCGTATTTCTCGCCGCGTTCGTCGTCGTCGTCTCACTGTCAGCCGTAGAGTTCGTCGTGGATGATGGTTGTTGCTGAGTTAAAACATTTTCCATACTTTTCGAAACTGCTACTGCTTGCTTCACCGGTAAATTCGTTAGTGTCTGTTGAAGATTTCTGTCTTCGCAGTTAACTCGATTATTATTTTCGCAAATTTCGTTCTTAATTTTGGAAACGTTGTGCAGAGTCGCGTGGAGACTCACCGTGATTGTCCCCGCAGCCATCGTCGAAAATTTTTATTTAAAAATAAAATAAAAATAAATTTAAAGTTCGACGGAGAATTTAAAAAATAAAAATAAATTAAAAAAATAAAAAGTTGGATAAGGCACAAGTGTGAATACGTCGTTGCACGTTGGAAATCAGATGCGTTAATGAAGACGCGTGACCATCCAAAACACTGGTTTATAGTATATAGGATAGCAACAGGTGGCGCCTCGGCACGCGTAAGATAACTCGGCGCGTGCAAACTCAGATTAAAAAAAAAAAAAAGTTAGTGCGATCGAAGGAAAAAAAAATATTTTTCGAGAGCTCGAGTATAACGATGTCGTCAGTCGCACATAGTTTGACGGAATGATGAGATGTTGCGTGTCGGTAGTCGTACTTAAAGATAACGGTGTTTTGGCACGGCCTCATGAATAACTGTTAGCTCCACCCCCGGCAGCCAGTCCTCTCTCTCTTCTAACACACGTCACACGCACGTCCACGCTTACAAACGCCGGCGCAGCGCGTGCCCCGGACTCATTACGTAAACAACCAGAGCCAGCTGCTCCTACCACGGCTCCTCCTTCTCCCTCCTCCCACTTAACTTACCAAAATCCCTCCGCCTTCTATTTCACTTTTTTTTTTTTTTTTTGGGCTTAGCCTACCCTCTCATTCCGTCATCCCTATCTATCTCTCCCTGTATTATATCCCCCAACTTTCAAGGGTAAAAACCTGAATTTTTACCTCGGCTAGATTCCTCCGTTAGAGTGCAAACTAATCTCTAATGCTACGATTGTAAATGACTACGGGCAATTTTTATTTTTATCATTTCAATTTTTGCATTTATAGCTTTTAATCATCCGCTAGATAATGGAGAAATAAAATTTATCGAAAGTGATTAATTATTTTTTTTTATTGAGATTTATACGTAATTTTTTTTTAAATTTAATAAGTCGTTGTTTTTGTTTTTTTATTTTTTTGATTAAAAAAGTTTACTTTCGATAACTACAAATTTTTTTTAAAAAAATAAAAGTAGATTTTATAGCTTATTTTCATTTTTGTCTCGGCGGTATCAAGCTATGCAAAAAAAAATACAATTTTTAAGTTGTAAAAATAAATTGGCGAACGTAACAGGATTTACGCCTATTTAACCCAGTGCGCAATTTGAAGTAGGCTTATGAAGTCGGCTAAGCCTTACCTGCGTGTCTCGTGCGCTCCTATACGCAACACCTCTCTTTATTTTAAAAGTACGAATAGGTAGATTCAGAATGGAAAAGGTAGCCGACTGTAATGTATTACGGACTTACCTTCTTTTCAAATCATATTACAAACTCGCAACGCCATCTATTGCATTTTGCTCGAATCAGTTCAGTTAAAAAATTTTATTATTTTTTATTTTCTACTTTTGACATTAAACTATTTTCAACTTATCGAATTGATTAAAAAAAGTACACTAACTTCGTTAATTAAGTTGCAACATTGATTTATTTCTAACACTTAGTTTATGCTTTTAGATTCGACATGAAATCTCAGATTAAATGATAAAAGATAATGCATATTTGAAATGGACAGTAATAAACTCTTGTACTTTTTTTTTTTTTTTTTTTTAAAAAGCCAATTTATTATTGTGTATTAGAAATAAATAATTAAAGAGCTGAAAGTTACCTATGTTAACGCAGTTTTTTTTTAATACTATTGTTATTGTTTTATTAAATATAATTGTCAAAAGTTGACACCTAATTTTTAATGCCTTGTTAATTTTTTTCAAGAGGAAATTAATTTTTTTTTTAATTTATAACTTAATTAAGAAATAATTTAACAAAAAAAATAGTTTATTTAAACTTTTAATTGATTCGATATACGGTAATTATAATTACCGCTATTTTTTTTTTTTTTTTTGAAGAAAAAAAAAATTATTTGTTTTTAAAATTATTTAATTAACTACGAAGTTTTGAAAATGTTGTTTCGAATATCTAAGAATATTTTGAACTTTTAAATTGAATTTTTTTTAAAAAGTAGGTTGCACTTCCTCGCTATTTGCATTCTATCTCTTATACGGCGGCATTTTTTTTTCTTTTTCTTATTTATTTATTTAAATTTTTTTGAATATGAATGTATTCGACGTCGCAGTAGTCCGGTTTTCTACGCCTGAACTGCAATTCGTTCCACCAGAACCATCCTATTGCTCTCTCTCTCTCGGTCTCGGATATATACACAACCCGGCAATGACACACCGAGTCTGATTTATTGTGAACCGAACTTGCACCGCCAACGCTATCACTATCACCACCGCAACCACCTTAAATGTGGCTGCTGAGATGAGGCAAAATAATAATCTTTTATGACCATGTAAAAACCGATTTCACTCTAAACGTCATCGTTGAATACGCGCAAATTCCAAATATTTTTTTTTTTCGCTCCAACCATAGATAAACATAAAAGAGGCTTTTATATTATATTGTGAAGATAGAATAGAAAAGTCTCTTCTTCGTTTTTTTTTATATATATATTATTTATTATTATTTTTCACCTTCTTTTTCTGTTTGGGGCCTTTTTCATATTTACTCAGTAATAACTAATAACCATTAAGTGACAATTTTTATCATCGTCTCTTTAAATATTTCTTTTCGTATTTGCTCGTGCAAATCATATTTAAAAAAAAAAAATTGCACAACCTTAACGTTGGCTTTAGGTTTGGTTCGAGGATATAGCGGGATAAGCTTATGCTCTAACCCGCAGCTTTTTTTTTTTTATTCTTCCAAATTTTATGGCTTCACACTCAAATTGGATTTGCAAAGTGGAGGAACGGGAGTAAAAAGTAGCCCAAACTTTCGGTTGAAGGAGATTCTGTTATTGAAATTACATGCTCCGTACTCCGACCGTTGCATGCAACGCGTACACTAAATTACCTATACCGATTTGCCTTAACCATTCGCATTTCATCCTTACTTAGAAAATCAATTCAACGATTCAAATCTCATAAATGGGAGGTGGGGGAATTATGAATCGTAAGACGAAATCTTATGAAATCCGTTACAGGGAAGCTTAGAAAAATGGGCTCATTTTATTACTCTCTTTGAGGGTCTGGGTAACTTGCTCGTTGTACGGTAGCCTTCTGAAAGTTCGTTAAAGTGGTGAAAAAAAAAATTCGCAAAGTATATAGGAAATCTAATAAATACGAGTTTAAAATATCATTAAATATAATAAATACTCTTAAAAGTTTCGATAAGTGATTTTTGAGAATTTCGTTGTACAGTACCCATCATAATCTTTATGATAACACGCATTTTTGTTGACAATGCTTACATCAGTGAATTTCAACTTGTTTTTCAGATGCAATTTGGCATTATAAACGGGCTAGTTTTTTTATACAGTGTCTAAAAATGAGTAATTTAAATCATCGAATTGAATTGCAGTTCTGTAATTGTGAAATTTCCGTTTATAAAATTCTATTTTTTAAAAAATTTGGATAATATAATAACCGAACTGATTGAAGATGCAGATTGTGACATAAAGTCGCGCGTTAACCTATTCATATTCCCATTTCATCGACTGTTTGAATCGGTCTTAGTAATAATTTAATTTTGAATAGACAGCAAAAAAACATTAAAAAAATGTCCTTGGCCCATGCAATGGCTAAGCACTGCAACGCGTTTCGGCGTTTCATTAACACATTCAAAGCGCGTTCGTTAATAAGTTGAATGAAATTCTAAACAAGAGTCAGTTCGTCAAAACCGTTTCAATTTGATTGTTGTTGTTTATTTTTTTTTTATATTATTATTATTTATCTCCTCCCCCTTTCTTCTTCCCACCCACCCATCTCACTTCATTCGCCTATCGTTTTCAAGTCAAATTTTGCAGCTGCTGCTCTTTTACTTTTTGGCTTACGAGTTCTATTAGAAGCTTTTGGTCGGGCTGGATTCCGACTGCCTTTTTTGTTCGCGTCTTTTCTTTTCTTTCTTTCTTTTTTTTTTTTTTTATTCACTTTCTTTTTTTTTTTTTTACTATCGAAGATACCTGATAACAAGGTCGATTTTGAATGATAAACATAATGCTAACAAAAGCTCCTTCTCAACTCGCGTTCATTTTTTTTTTTTTATAATACACCAGTTAACTCGTTACCTATACTCTTCAATGGTAGTCCATTGTATAAAATTTAAATTAAATATTACATAACGAATGATTTGACTTTTAAGACTTAGTTTTTTTTTGTTTGGTTGTTGTTTTGTTTTACTGTATCTTGTTTTGAAAAATTAATTGTCTTAATACGATTATTTAACAGGATTCAACTACCTTTTGTTAACTTTAACCACGCACCTGGTTCACTGGTTAGTTAAAACTAATTTATCTCTTAAACAAAGATTACGAATGGCAATTTAGGATACTGTATAATATTTTTTTGTCGTTGAATGCAATAACAAGGTGCGATCGCGAATGCTAATTTCATTATTAGCGCTAATGAAGAAGGCCGTGCAAAATTTATTCGGTCATCAAATTTGCAATTTAATTATTGAAGTTTATTAATCATTCCTATTGATTAGTGCAAATTCATACGAAATCCAACCTTGTTTTTTTTACGGCGCCTAATAAACATAGATGCATTCCATCATATTTTATAATATGCATATAATTTTGCGAATATTTTATTCATATTGCTTCATTATGATATTAAATCAATGAATGCAATTTAAAGCATAAAATAGGTAAAGTAAATAGAAAAATAGTAAATATTAAAATTGTAGCACAGTACATGTATGTGTAAATCTAAATTTTTGAAAATTATTTAACAACTGCTGTACGTGTACAGTAAAATGTCGATATAACACATTTTTTTTACGAGGGCAAATAAATTTAAAATAAATTTTCACACTGTATTAATCTAAAGTGCTATTTTCTGTAGGGAAAGTGAGATTGATAAAAAAACATTTTAATTGACTTTTATTCCATTTTGACAATCAAAAAATGATTGCTCTTTCGTTTGAGATTTTTTGGTGTAAGGAAAAGTAAATTAATCAATTTAATTTATTTTAAAAAAAAATATGTTTTCGGAGGCAATACGGAGTTGGTATAATTGGACATTTCAAATTAAATTGAAGCAAATCTAGAGAATTTTTTTAAATTAGTTTTTGCTATTTGAATTGAGTATCAGTTCTAAATTGATAATAATAGTTGTTAATTAACAAGTGGGGTTTCTTTTTATAATAATAATTGTTTGACTTACTTGCGACGAACTAGCATGACGTCACGGTGCTAGAAGAATTGTGGGTGGAAGATGATTTAAAGAATTCTATTGAAAAAAAAAGAAAAGAAAAAGAAAAATAAATGGCGCGTGTTTACACAGGCGTGATGAGAACTGCCATCTTGGAACGACTTCTGACCTTTACTGTCTTTTTCTCTTAAAATCAAGGTAATTTTGGAGGTAAACGCACTCCCGTCAGAGTCCATTGCTTTCATTTATTGGCTAACAGTAAGTTAACAAGTGTTAGCAAGTGCGTGCATGCGCGAGTTAATTTTGAAAGAAAGAAAATGTGAAGGAAATGGGCATTGCGCGCGTGGTCACTGAAGGATTGAAAATATATGGCACTTTCAGCGTTTTATTTCAGGTGTAAAAATAAATAATGCATTTCTTCCTTTTTTTTTTTGTCTTCCTTTGTTTTATTCGAGACTTGATTTCGTTGTAAAGTGCATGTAAACGTGGCCGACGTTACAGGTTGTTTTTATAAGGAAGATGTGCGAGTTCGCGTGGTGTTAATTTGAATATTCTTTTTCGGATGTTATCAACGTCATCAATTAACGCATTAATAAGGAGAAAGGTTTCCTTAACAAAAAAATGTTTTTCTTTTAAAATTAATAATAAGAAGTTACACAAATTAGATTTAATAAAATACAAATTACTAGTAATTTTTATTATTTAAATTTAAAAGAAAAGGCATAATTATTATGTTTACAGCAATGTAATTGTGCATTGATGCGATTATTTCGAAGGGAAAAAATCAACAATGAAAATGCTGATTTTTTTTTTACAATTTAATTGCTAGTTTGAAGAAATATAAGTAAGTTTACTAAGACAAATAATAATATTCTTATAAAAAAAAAATTCTTTTTGATAATAATTTAGGAAAAACCCCTTTTTCCTATTGTAAACATTGTTGCTAAGCGCTTAACTCGGAAATTAATTGTTTTTTAAGAGTATAAAAAAATTAATTTTATTATTGTAGCTTATTTATTTTTTTAAAAAAATCCCATCAAATCATTTATTTATTTATTTTTTTTTTTTTTGAATTACAATCTTCAAAAATAAATATCGTTTCGCTACAATTTTATTCATTTTCGTAAACTCGGTCTGGGAGGGAAGAAGTCGAAGTGTCGATGAATAATGTTAATAAAATCTAAAGGATTAATCTTTATTGAATGATTTGAATCGAAAATGCGCAAGAAACTCGTTTGATTTATTCCGAAGTGACCAGTTAACATGTTCGTGATTACCACTAAGCTTTATTATAGATATCTTAAAATCTTGTGTCGGCGAAGAAAATAAAAATGCCGATCGTCTCAAATTCAGGATGTTGTTTACATTAACATAATGTTTATTTGTTAAAAAGAAAAAATATTTCACAACTTTTTAGCTCGATAATCTCGGTAATAATGCGTGAAATTAGCATAGTAGAAAGAATAAATAATTGAATATCGTAGTCGGCTACCCTTAATAATAATAATTAGCCGGCAAATATAAGGACATGGTTTAATATTTATACGTACACGACGACCACGTGTCAACGTTTTATTAAAGCACGGCACACTTCATTAGTGTATTGCCGCAGAGAGACCACCATCGCAGTAGTCGGAGAATGAAAAATACCCGCATTAGTCTCGCTTGGCATCGCTGTAAACAGTATAACCAAACGTTTCGTCTTTCTACCTAATCTTAATTTATTTTATTTTTTTTTATTTTTTATATTAGATAAATAAATAATTTTTTTGCTTACTTTTCTTCACGCTATCTTTACGAGTTGACATTTCATTTGGGACTTAATGTCATTTACGTGATTCGTGTGATAATTAAGCATATTTTTATTTTATCTCGAGAAGTGATTTTTTTTTTCTCTTTTTAATTTTTTTTTATTATTATTATTTTGATACGAAATCTAAGATTTTTTTGATGGAAGAAGAAGAAGAAAAAAAATGAAATCGCGTTTGGAGCGTGGATGGAATCTGCAATAAGTTTATTAACTCTACCACTTTCCAGAGTTGAACAAATACAGCTTATTTTTTCTTGTATTTTATTTTATTTTATTTTTTCTTATTCTTTTCTTTTTCTTCTTTGACTCTCCTTCCAAGTATCTGGGAGGGGTGGGAAAGTGGGGTATTTGAGGGGAGGGAAATCACTGGAGTGTATTAAATGATGGTGCATTCAGATTCGTAGCGTGTGCCAAATGATATTGTTCTACCATTGTTTTTACACGCGTTCGTATTATTATTATTATTATTTTTTTTTTAATGTTTTGGAAATTTATTGTCGACAGGAAACAGTCATGTACGTGCAAGAAAAGAAATGAAAGAAAAATGTAAGAAGCAAAAAAAAAATCATTTTTTTAAAGGTTTTTTTTTTTTTAAGAAATGATCGAATTAAATTTCGAGTTGGAAGATGCGAAATTGGACGAAGAAAACGAAATTGAGATGGACTTATTAACGTCCGCTTACGAAGGGTTAAGAACCTTTATTATTCTGTAGATTTTTTCCACGACTCCTAATAACTTTTTTTTTTTAACATAAAAAAAAAAGTGGGGGAGGATGTCCGGTCTCGGACTTTTGTAAAATTGCTAACCATATATTTTTTAATACGTTTATTAATGAGAGGCATTCTCCCAGAAAATACAACTAAACTACTTAAAGATACGTTATTAATTGCGTTATTAAGAGACGTACTTATTCGCATTTTATTTTTATAAACCGGCAAATCACATCCATTGAACGATGTCTCTCGAAATGTAACAACTGGTCATGTGAAGAATTTTAAATCAACCTGCACTAATTATTTCCTTACGTCGTTTTCATTAAAAGTGTTGGGAAGACGTAAAAGCTGAGTTGAATTGAGAGAAAGGCGCGGATTGTAATTAAAAATGGGTTTGAGATTGGAATGGAGTTGCTGCGGCGGAGGTGTTTCGGAGTGTCAGAGATCGATGTCCTTTTTTTTAAAAAGCTGACACGAATTTTCAGCTGCCAGTTGGAAATGCTCCGGAGAAAGAATAAGGGACGCTCGCTTACTTTGTTTACAAAACGAATTTTTATTTATTTTTTTATTTTAAGAAGAGACTATACCCTAATAAAACAAATAAAATATTTTGGAAAAAATTATCTTCAAGCGTGTGCGCGGGTGCAAAAGGTTATCTTTGGAGCTGAATGCGTTGAAAATTATTACTCTTTGCTTTCAAAAGAAAATAACATAGCTAAAAAAAAAATAATAATAATAAAAAAAAATGAAAATGCTTGTCGTTAGGAGTGACGGAATGTTGCACGCACAACACAATCTACTTTTACCATCATTTTATGCGGTCAAAAAATATCTCATCATATTTTTTTTTTGTTTAAAATGTAATGATAATATTTCTTTATTATTATTGAAGAAACGATTTTAAAGATTATCATAATTTCAGGTTTGTAATAATCAAAAACATATTAATCATAAGAATAAAAGTTGTTGATTTTTTTCTATTGCAATCGACTCAAATTAAAATCTATTATTTTTTTATTGTAAAAAAGTCATTGATAAAAACGACTCATTTATAATAAAACAATCTTTTTTTAAAAATATTTTTTTGCCTCCACAGATAGCTTTGCGTAAGTAAAAGATTGAACTTTGATCTGATTGCATTTGACAAAACGATAACGTCGAGTATACAAAAAAGTAATATGACTATAGAGTTCATTTCCGAGTACGCAAACTTTAACTTGTCTAATAATGTAGTAATCTTTTGTATTTTTTCCCTTCCTTATACACGCACCATAATAGAAATCAATAAATGTGCCGTGTACACTTGCAAGTTGTTGTTTTTGTGGAGTTAAAAAATGACCGATAGGATTCAGTTTTTATGTAAAGAGAAGGTGTGTTTTTGATAAGATAGATCCATACCACAATAAGAAATTTATTTATACCTTTACTGTATGTTATCATTTATTAAATAAATATGGAAGTCATAGATTCTTTTTTTCTCTGTAAATAAGTGTAATATTATACACACAGGTACGCAAGTTTAAGTTAAATACCATATGCCACACTTTAAATTTGTAGATAAAATACCGTAAAACAAAAGTACATAATGCTTTTTTTTATTATTATTTAAAGACATAATTTAATTTATACGGTACCGGTATATATTTTCAAATTTAATAATAATATTTTTATTAATTGGTGAATTATAAATACTCCAAGGATTTTAATTTTTCCGATGTATTTGAATGAATTTTTTTTTTGTCTTGAGTTTATTATGATAGTATTATCGTACAAATTTTAAGTCATGAAAGATGTTCATTTTTCTAATAAATCCAGTAGCCTATATTTTAAGTTTCGAAGCAGAATGTATTTTCATTGAGATTTTTATTTATTTTTTCTTTCGGGATTGTTAAGTGAAGTAGTGCGATACTGGTAAGCAGTTGAGTGAATTCTGTACATGTGAAATGTAATCCTTTTCATTCGCTTTTCAGCTTATTATTTTCAAATAACAATGCAAAACCACAAATTGGTAGTCCGCCACTTCATGCGATCTCTTTTCTTCAAAAACTCTTTTTTTTTTTTTTTTTGTTATATTTTCTACGCTACAGTAAGCGAAAGCTGTCTACTACGCTATCAAAATCTTTCGATGACCATTCTGTTAACTTTCATTTTTCCTGTTTTAAAAACGCGGGTTCATGGGGTTAACATGAGATAATGAAAATCTTATTTTCTACCTCCAACGGATACAATCCGCTGCACTATATGTATAAAACCATATATATATATTTTTTTTTTCATTTTAAAATTTCGTATAGCGATATGCCCCTTCCCTTACACAAATGGCACATCTACATCTATAACTTGTCACTCAAAACATTATAACGGTTTGAAAAATACAGGTAACAAACGCCGTCGTAGCTTGGGTTGGGCATTCATTAGCCATCCATGCAAATCCTATACAAAAACTTCACTCCAGTTATTGTCTAAGCTTTTTTTTTTTTTTTTTTGGACTGCTCAAGTTTGAACCCTAAAGGTGTCACGTTCTGCTAAATCCCATGTTCAAACTCCCATCCTTTAAAAATGTTTGTCGTTTTTAAATTTTAACAATTGTCCACATCAACCCTATCCCAATCTTAGCTTTAGTTTAGCCGGGCCTGCACTCGTTTTGGCCTTGGTTTCAGAGGATATCTACATGTACCTCCTTAACCTACACGCGGTTTTTATTTTTTTCTTCTTCTTCCAACACGGTAGCTCCGGCGTAAGCTCTACATTTCTACTCTCACGCTTCCACGTATTGTTGTTAATTTTCGGATGGATGGCTTTTTAAGAACTTTCTTTCATCTAAACGGGGGATATTCGTTGGGTGTATACGCGTAAGTAAAGGATAACACGAGTACGCGTTCGCACTTGATGATTTTCTCGTCTTCGTTATTTATTTTGTCCAACGCGCCAACGCCGTCCGATGCGATAGTTACTATTTTTAGTTTCAAAAATCGAAATTATACGTATTTGACATTGAAAGAGGGTGTTTTCATTGAATTTATTAACACGAATCCTTTTCTCGGGGTTATATCCCTCTTCCTCCTCAAAACCCCTTCTTCAACTTCGCAACGCGCATTGTTAAGCATGGCAGTCGCACGACACTTCTTTTTTTGGGTTCATTTGGGGGATTTTGACACCCTCAACACACCGTAACACCGTCGATTCTTTATTATTGATATTTCCTCCTCCCCTCCTCCCGTATTTTGTGGAATGACCAGGAATGACGGTGCATTCATGTGCGGAAGAATACAATTGCTTACGCGCTCCATATTTACCAAAAATGTGAGGGTATGGTCCGATGAAAAGTTATTTTTAGGTGTAAATATTAGCCGTTTTGATATACGTCGTGAGGTATGAACGAGAGCACTGGCGAAGGAAGAATTGATTGAAGAGACTGAGGGATAGATGAGATGCATTCATACAAAATTTTCTATCTATTTTTTGAGTTAGGCGTAATTTTTTTTTGAAAGTAGAGCAAACTAACTGGAATGATGTTTTTGACAAGTCTGCATTATTTTGCAAGATTCACCTCAAAAACATTATTTTCAAACCGAGACATGTTCTTCGTTGAAGTATGATTTTAAAAACCGGGGTTTTAATACCGTGTACATTAATACTGAATTTTATATTATTTGAACTAGTTTATTGGCCATTACAAATATATACATGTATAGACACACAAGAACGAATGTCTCTGATAGTTTATTACTTAATTTGCATGAATATTTCAAACATTATTTATTGTCTGTAGATACATGGTGTAGGTAAAAAAAAAAGTGAACTCTAGCGAACTAGTACGGTAATAAATCTTTTTAATAATCTAAATACAGTACTGCATTTCAATGACACATGGAAAAACTTTACTTTTAAATATTTTTGTAACATTTAGGCTACCGTGATTGTTTTATTCTGCGTTTAAAATATTCTTTATCAGCTTCAACACACTCAGCGAAACGTATTCTACGTAGCCTCTATTTATGTACACCAATTATTATACGTAATAATTTATTGCAATTGTACATGATGTCAGCAAATATTAATAAATTATTTGTAGAGATAAATACTTTATGCTAAATAGTTGCTATCGTAATTTTGCCATTTAAATTACTGTAGTACTATTGATTTAATTAATTTTACGAGGTTATTCAAATTAGTTTATTTGTTTAAAATTTTGAACATTTTAAATAATACTAAACGTTAAGGTCAAATTTAATTACAGTATCCAAGTTCTTTCCACCCGCACAGTTGTAAACCAAAAATCGGAAAATGCAAATTTTTGTTTTAAATTAACTTACTATTAAAAGAAATTGCAATTCAATGGATTATGTATCTCCAAAAAACATAATTTTATTTAATCACATGTATGATAACACTTTTTTTTTTTTTAAAAAAAATCACTTTATGTTATGTAACGCTGTTTTATGAATTTCTCACTTATTTGCCAATATTTTTTCAGGTTTTTCAAAGGTGGCAATGCAAATGCAATCCCGGGTATCAAGTAAGCTTTTGACAATCTGTTTACTATTTTCCATATCTAAATAAAATTTGATTTCATTCATACTTATTTGTATTTCTATTTTTACCCAGTCTGTTCGCGTGCCATAAGCGCTGAAGTTACTATATATAACCACACGTGAGGGAGTGGACACCGGTCAAGCAGTACCTGTTTGAAAGGGGAAGGAAAAGGTAACTTTTTTTTCTTTTATTGAAGGGTGTCCAGTCGCGTATTTCTCTCACTTTATTCCCTCCCGCAGTCCACTCACCCCACCCCCACTTTTGATCGCAACCCCCGGTCATTCAGAGATAGAATTGTTATTCGGAGTGGAAATTTTGAGAGATTTGATCGACGCTAAAAAGGATTTAACTTTTTCTTCAATTAAAATCTAGTTGAAGACTTGTAGAATCCAGGAAGAAGTGCGTTTAACAATGGCATTTATATTTAGATCTGTAGATAGCGATTAGTGTTTTTTTTTTGTTTCGTGATTTCTCCGACCCGACTTTGAGAATCAGGTCTGCTAAGAATGCATGAAATGCGTTGAGATAACTATTGATGAAAGGATCGGTCAGTAGGTCACTTCTGTTGACAGATAAAACGAGACGATTTAGACTGGTAATTTCGACGAGTACGTGTAGGACTATTAAAAGAAGAAAGTTTGACTAAAGTTTTGCTATTCGCTTTTTTTTATTTCCAAACAGATAAGAGAAGGAAAAAAAAAATAAGACAGGAAATAATAATAAAATAATATTAATTTCTGACTAAAAATTTTTAATGTTTGCTTCGATTTAAAAGAAGGAAGAAAAATAGTGTAAACATATGTCGTGAAAAAAGTTTCAATAATAATAATTATTACGGTGTGACCTTTTGTGTAGGATTTTATAGGTTTCTAGTGTAAAAGGACACGTTTTAAAATAGCCTCGATTTTGAAATAGAAAAATTATATTTAGAAAGAGGCTTTTGAACTCGCGTTTAATATCACCTGCGCTTTTCCGTTGCTTCGTAAGACTCCGACCGGCATAAGTTTTTTGAGTCGTATACGTAAGCGCGGTTATAATATGAAGGCAATGTGCGCGCCACACGCGTCTATAATAAATAGGGAGCGAATATTAAACGTTAGTCAACCATAAACCACACGATATTATATGGCTATTGATATCGACGTGCCATGAGGTAAGATTTTTTTTTCTTTCTTCCTCGTATTCACCTAACACAACATCTTTTTTTAGTTCCGATACTTTTTCTCTTATTTCAAGACGATAGAGATGCGAATAAATTTTCAAAACATCTGTTCGCGCAACTCGAGTTAGAATTTATTAACTTTTTTTTTTATTACCGGTATTTATTTTCCTATTCTACATGAAGAGAGGATATAAATACATTTTATATGCGGAATTGAAATTGAATTCGATTATTACAGAGCATCAACATATTTTGAGGAATTATTAATTTACTGGTTTCTAAGGAATTACGCGATGATTTAATGCCATTAATTACATTGCAAAAATTTTTTAATAGATGCTTTTTAATACTGTACTCGTTATAGGTAACAGCAATGTTTTTTAAATTCAATGAAACGTAGGAAAAGCCGAAAATGTTACAAGAATAGGAAGTTATGCGTAATCTTAGATTTAAAAGGAGTAAATTATCTTAAAAAAAAGTCTCTTCAGTAATTTAATTTAAAATATATAGTGCGAGTTTGTTTGATTTGACAGTTTTATCCTTTGAGTGGAGCCATAGAAAAGTTTGAAGTATTTATTCAAGCTTTTCTACGTTTTATTTATTATACGAACACACTATTAAGTTGGCTAGAAACTAAAAAACGTGTTAAACGAGCGGTCATTTGTAACGTTGTTAACACTTGTATTAATTTTAGCATCGTTCGTAAACTTCGAGAATAGTAATTTATTAACATTAAAGCCTCTGCCACACCCATCACAGTTACTTAGGCAGTCTATTTTATAAATAAAAATAGTTTACAAATTCTATAAATTATTTGCACATGCGCATTGAAAGAAAATTATTGCCGAACACGCCATATAATTTGGATTATGTTTTTTTCTTCCCCCTGTCTCCTTTCTTTTTTATATAATATTGACCGGTTTAAACCATCAACCGGTTATAAAAATAAGCTCCACTCATTAATAGACGATATAAATTGCGAGCAACCTGCTTAAATATTTTTTTCACCCTCGTCAAAGAATTTCAACGTTTTAAATTTTAAAAGGACCGGCAACATATTAATGTACGTTTACCTTGGCGAGTGTGTAAATGGTCGGGCGAGAATTTTGGCCAGTGTTTGCTACGTGTGCTGATGTTTACATTAAAAGCAGATGTTTCAGTTTTACACTAGGATAGTAAGAAAGAGACAATTTAAAAAAAAAAAAAAAGAATGAAAGAGAGATAGAATCGAAGAGAAAAACAGATGCTCTCACTCGAGTTACGAAAGATTTCTTTAGATTAAAGATTATTTTTCCACCTTGCAGTAGTATTAATGTGCAAACTTTCTAAGTTCTTCGATCATAACAGTTATTAAGATGAGGAATTTTGATATTAAATCGATTGGGGGAGGGGGGTAGAAATGTTTTATTATGTCGGCCGAAAACTTGCTTTGACAATTGAACTATCGGATGATATATAAGTATAGATGCAGTCTCGTGTGCATCGTTGATATAGAGAAGAAAAAAAAACCTTTATGTACATATCGATGGAGATAAGCAACAGGTGGTTTCTTAAAATAAAAGGAAAAGACGATTTTCTATTCAAAAAAAAAAAAAAAATGAAATACGACACCTTTGCGTTTTTTTTTTATAATATATATTTTGAAAGAAGAATAAAAAAACCTGAGTTTGCATGTTTATTTATTTACTTATTGAAGAAGAAAGGGTGTATGTTAGTGTAATTTAGGGAATTCTTGTCAAATCGCGTAAGATGCAAATTGGCAGTCGTTTAAAGCGTTGAAATAACGCTAAATAACGTCTACTTAAATTGAGCATTTAGGTAAATTTACTGAAGAAATTTCGTTTGCATTGATGACAGAAGACGATTTTTTAAAAGTAAAAAAAAACAGTTTTTTTTTTAGATTTTTTTTTTTGTACCAAACAGTTGAAGATGTTGTTGTTTGTCAACATTGCCGTTAGAGTCGCCTTCACAAGTTGATGTATATGCGGCCACTTAAGCTATCTTGGAGTTGGATTACTTGGTGTACACCTATATATTATATTTAGATATACTGTACACAACTTTTAGCTTTTTTTTTTTTATTTATATGTTTGCTAATTCTGTTGACTTTTCTGGTAATCCTACGTATATTCCCTTCTCTCGTCTCTTTTTTTTTCCCTCCCCATCCTCACTACCATTTTCTTTCTTTGTTTAAAGTGATATTAAGTCAAAGGATTTCTACTTTAGATTCTATTTTCTATCATGTTTTCTAGTTTTGTTATCAAAATCTGTCCGTTGTTCAAGGTGGTAAAAGTTTAGGTTTAAAGCTAGTTGGAATCCAGACGGATGCACACGCGTTTGACTCGTGCCGACACTTACGCACACACATACACACACGCATCTGTGTGTGTCTTACTACTTTTTATATTATTATGATAAAACTCTTGTTTAAATTTAGACATCAAGGTGGAATTTTAAGTTAAACCCCTTCGCACTGTAATAAGTCCTCTCACCCTTCACCTCTGACCTCAAACACGACTGATTTTTACTTAAGCTTCTTCTCTTTTTTTTTTTTTTTTTTTAGATGTTTAGTGCTTTGCTAGATTGCTTTGTCATTTTTATATTTTCGAACAAAAGGAGAAGTTTATAGCTAATAGGCAAACTTTCGTTTACCATACTTACAGTACATGTACATGTATACCTATTTACTCACACTTTTAATGGTGAAATATGGCTGAAAGCTTTATTTAAAATTATTATGAGATTGTGCTATTTATTTTGCATTTAATTTTAGAAGAAAATTATTTATAAACACGTAATTAGTTATTAATATGAAGTTTTCAATTAAATTGAAATATTTATTGAGTTTTATTATTATTATTTTTTTTTTAAAAATTAATTCAAAATTACAAAAAGGTGTTACGAACATTAAAAAAATATTTAATTTACTGGTAATAAAAGTTATTTTTCCAATTACCGGTACTAAATTTCTTTTAAAAACGTATTAAATACTCAATTAGGTAAATTTTTGTTGACTTGTTTTATTTAAATTACATGTACTGTATTTATTAACAGTCTGTTAATTACTCCATAATTGTTAAGATTTTGATTTTTAGGATTACAGTACATATATTTTTTTAAAAAAATTATGAATTATTTGTAAATTGAAATTTGAAAGCGGCATTTATATAATAGTAAATGCAAGTCTTGGAATTTAACCCTTTTTTTAAAAAAAAATTATTTGTTTTTCTGGTTTGATTTTTCAATTATTTTCACCACTTTTGTTTTTGGTTTAAGTTTAGCGAAACGTATCTGCTTTCATAAAATACTGTAATAATCGAAAGTTATTTCTACTGAAGAACTCCTACGGCGAGTGGTTAGTGAGTGGTCTGAAGGTAATAAATTTGATTCTACCCGATAACGACTCGTTCTTCGAATAGGTTGACAAGTTCGCGTTTATATTCAGTCAAGACTGGTGTCCAAATACCTTTTCTAATACATAGTCATGAGACAGTAAGTCAGTCTATCTAAACGTCAGGTTATTTAAATCGTGCTTTGAATCAGTTAGTGCTTCTTTTTTTTTTTTGCAGTTCTATCGCGATTCCCAAAACAATCCATTTTCGTCTCAGACACCTACGCTTACATAATCTTATAGACTATCTAAAACTGGGACATTTATCCAATTTACTCGCTTTACCTTATTCGATAATAAATATCTGAAGGTGTTTTTGATATTATCTTCGAAATGCTTTAAACAATGATTGTTTGTTTTCAAAATATTTTCCCTCCAGTAATTGACAATAACTGGTAAAAATAAATTTTAATGACAATAAACAAAAGTATTTATTTCAGACTTCAGATGGTAGATTTGGGAATTTTAACGTATAGCCATTAAATATTAAGGAGATATAAATTAGACATTCAGATTTTCAAGCAGCCTTTCCTCCGAATAACAATTTGTTGTGCTGTTTACTAACTAGAAACAATTAAACTTAACGAGTAAAAGTGTCTAAAATATGACCTCTGGGTTTATAAATTTTGTTTTTCTTTTTATGTTGGTTTTAAGGAGAAAAATTAATGCTATTTAAATGCTTGATGAGTCATAGTTAATGGTCATAAATTAAAAGATTACGACTTTTACGGATTTTCACCCTTTAGATCTGTAATTATTCAATCATTTATATTCCTGTAGATTTATTAACGGAATGCGCATAATGCTAAAATACGACATAACTTTTTACGATTTAGTTAAAAAAGTAAAAATTAAAAAAAAATTTTTTTGAAAAGAGCGAATATACAGTACCGGTATTACAAAAAATATATCACTTTATCAGGTATACTGTATTTTAAATATGTTTGGGGGAAATAGGTGAAGAAAAATTAGAGGTTTCATTTTGGTTTTTTTTTAACGCTTAGGAATCTATCACCTTTTTATGCCAATGATTTCTTTACAATATTATCGCGATATATCTTGGGAATATATTTTTTGTTACAAAATATTGTTTATATTTTACGTATTTTTTTTACCTGAAAGTTAGGGAGAAATGTACTATGAAGGTATAGTTGTGGAAGTCGATTAAATATTTTATGTATGAATATTTTGACGAATGTCTTTTGACGCGTTGCTTGTACAGTCGCTTAACAGAACTGTGTCATTCATTCATAAATTCAACCACTTTATTTTTCGTTTTTTTTTTCATTTTTGGGAGCGAGGGCGAAAAAAAAAATATTAGTTTTTATTTGAAAAAATGAAAATTTTGTGAGTAAAGAAAGAGTATTATTATTCACGTAACATTAGTTCACCGCATTTTCAATTGTTAAAATTTCTTTTTTCTCTCTCTCTTTTTCTCATTCAATCGGGAATAAATTTGATCAGAGAACCTCGCCTAAGTTCTAAATAAACTATTTCCCTCTTCTGCTCAAAGACAAACTCTCTTCTCCCCCTCATTTCTTTTTTTTTCTTCTTCTTCTGCTTCCCTACTTCTGCACCTAACTTTCAGTATCCCCTTACGTAACTGCGTCCACTTTGAAATTCTAACTGTAAGGTATAGCGATACCCGGAGTAAAAATGAATAGTTTTGTGAAAATTTTGGGAAGATGGTGTTGTGTGTCGAGGGAAGAAGGTGGTCGTCGTCGTTGCAGACACATAATTCACATTTGTATAGCATTTAAATTTGTACCACATCAGCAAGTATAAAGATGTGGAAGCGGCAGTTGCATTTATATTTATGGAGTGTGCTGTTTAATTGTATTTGTACACATTCGATAAGTTAAATGGAAAAAAAAAGAGAGAGAGAAAAAGATGTATTTCATAGAAAAAGATCTCCGGACTGTTATTGTCCGAGATCAGTCTAACTGTAGAATACATTTTTAGAGCATTCACGCATTTATTTATGGCAGTAGCGAATGTCTTCTTCAGGAAAACGGAGGGAAACTTGGAAAAAAGGGGGAGGAAGAAAAAAAAAATTTTGAAAACGTTACTTTCATCCCAAAATTTTCTCGTCGGGTTATGCACGGTTCAATTTTTTTTTTCTTATTATTATTATTTTGCTTCTACCTTAACACGGGCATGCCCGTATGAAGTTGTACACTTTGAACAAGAGAGAACACCTATTGTATATTATTTTCTTATTGTATTTTGAAGGCATAAGTTATGCGCAGTAGAAGCCCCTAACTGGTGTTTTCATCTAAGCAACTACACCTATCTAGCGTAATGTATGTTTTTAACTGGTCTATTCGATATCGAGATAAGTTTTTACAATGTTTTCCAAAATTGTTACACAAACATTCATGCGTAGTGAGGGTAGTAGCTAAGGAAACTTGTGCAACAAGGTTGGATATTATGTTTTTTTTTTTTTTTTTTAAAAATTTTCTATTACTGTACCACCTATACTATGCCTTTAATAGAAAGAAAAGTGAATAGTGTAAAATTTATTACATGGTAGATTACATGATAGAAAAAAAAAAGAGACGTTTTTGCTTGTATACTCAATTAGAATTCTATTATTGGCGAGATTTTTTTTAAAAAAAAAATAAATAAAGGGAATTGAAAAGTTTGTGAAAACTATTTATAATTTTTATTTCTTTCCCAGCAATTTTTCAATTGAAATAATTTATATACACCGTATTGACTATATCGATACTTTTACAGATTGCACTGAAAAAATATTTATGAACCGAGTACATTTTTTTGTACGGTAGATTTCATTTTAACCGAGTTTTGTTTCCGAGAAATGCAGAGTTTATAAATTCACGTTAAACCTTTTCATCGATTGTTACATTTCTCATTTGTAGTATTAATTTTATTGGGGATTTAATCATTTATTTTATGATTGTTTCTTAAGTAAGATTAGCTACAATGATTAGCCTACTTCAATTGGTCTACTGTATTCTTTCGTTTTGTAATTTGTTCGTATTTATAATTAATCTACTAGTATTTCTCCGAGCCATAATTACATTAATATTTTACTCTTGTGCAGGTGTGACGAACGTATAGGCCTACAGACTGAATTAATTAGCCAAGTTAGACCTTATAATTAATAAAAACAATTATTTATTTTGCTAATCGATCTTTTCAAAGTGGAACCTTTTTTTTTTAAGAGCACAAAAATTGTTATTAATTTATGATACAAATGGCCTATCGGTTACTTCATAACAACACGAAATTAAAATATTTAAACTCTACAGTTTAATTCGTGTTTTGATTGACGGCTATTAGATAAACTGCTTGTTTTTGTCAAATTAGATGCACTTTTACTAACATGCAATAGGCCTACTAATCAATTGCGTTAAAAAAAATTATCAATTATGAGCGTTAAAGATAAAAGGAAGAAATTTTAAGCCAGTGATAATTATTCTATATCGTATTTCCAAAATAAGATTAGAAAAAAAAAGTTAAAAATCTTTTTTTAAGATAGGATAACTTCATAAAGTAGTAAAAAAAAAAAAAATTATGGCCGATAGATAGAACTAGTATTGAAATTGAAGTTCACCTGTTGTAGAATTATTTATTATTTTTTTGTAATGCTTTTTGGCACACTTCTTACCTTGAACTCTTTCTCAAACCTTTGTCCTTGAAAAAAAAATGTTTCGACATATTTGAAATGCTAAATCTCCTCTGACTGGATAAACTAATATCAATCTAATTCTTTAATTATTGCCAGTTGTCGAGTGACAACTTAAAAAAAAAAAAATAACAACTATTCGACGTTTTCGATGCTTTGTGTTAATCTGTCAAAGATAATCAGCTCGAGGAGATTGCGCTTGCCTTGACGTACTCGGAGCACGCACCGAGCCCACAGCACTTGCTCCTCGATGGCGTTCAAAGGGAGAGAGATATACTGTAGGTTTACTCGACAGAGCCAGACATCACGCTGAGATTAATTAGAATTCGCTACGGACCTTTAAAATATCTTTTTTAAAATGAAAGATAAAAAAATCGTTAAGTCGGCGTCGAAGGATTTGACGTTTTAAATCTGGCGAATGAAAGGAAGGGTTCAAGATTTTTAAAGCCATTTTGCCTTAAATTTATTCAAATTTATGTCGAGAAAGTTTTTGTTGGCTGGATCACTAACTAATTATTTTCGTTTTAATTTTTATTTAAATGCGAATCTTTGAGATTTAAAACAATAATATCTATGCTAATACTTGTCTTGAGCTTAAATTTAATAATAAATTTGGATTCTACAGCAATGTTACTGTATGTCTTAAATTTGTCAGTCATTAATTTTTATGACTTACTGCATACATAGACATTTCTGCTTAATGCTACATGTAAATAATAACAGAATTATTGCTCAAAATTTCTTAAAACGCTTTAGTATTAGTTGTACAGTATTTGGATCGACTTGCCTATTACAAAAAGGCATTGATAATATACTGTACATGTATTGTAACTCTATCTACAGACTATATTGCAAGAAATTGACATGTCGGTATAGGCTTAGTTCAAAACTTTATTTATTTTAATGATTTTTCTAAATTATTAGTGTTATACAGTAAGTTAAACAAGTATACTGTATAATTATTTATTTGCTGTCAAATTATTTGCAAATTGAATTTGGTGAGCTTTTTACACATCACAATTATTTGAAAACTGCTCGTGTAGGCTGGTAATCGTTGAACCAATAAGAGCTTTTCAACGGCTAAAATATTTCTTTATTCGCTCGAAGGCACAAAAGATCAATTGGTGGCTTTGTTTAGACGTAATTAGAAAAATAGTCAAACACTTGACGCGTGGATTCAAGTATCTACGTTTCGGATTCTTTCTTTACACATCATTTATTTATATATAAATGTACTCTCCGCGCGCAGAATTGAATCTATTTAAACTGATTGATGAGGGATTAATTGCGATAATCGGCAAAACATAATACGACAAGCGTCATTTTTTTTTTCTTTTATTTTTTGTTAAAGAAAACTTGCCTACCGAAATTATTTTTAAAGTCTTTTTTTTTTTTTTAATTTAACATCCGATTGTAGTAGGCTAAAGTAGGGTCGTTGAGACGTGAACTGGTCTGTAAACACAGTGTTTGACATGTGTCGGTGACTCGTAGTGATCGAGCAACGCCTACACCCATTTGTTGGAGTAAAATAAAAAATAAAAAAAATGCATTTCTCACTCTAATTCGAAGATGCATTTGTGAGGTATATGTGTGTACCTAGGTTATTGGATGGTAGAATAGGAAGTGCAATGTATATGTGTGTGTTGTCTTATGCCATCTGGTTTAAAAAACGGATGCTCACACAGCCCACAATGCTATTTTATAGGGTTTTAATTTGTGTTACGATATTAACATATTAAGCATGTATGATTTTTATGTTTGTCGTTTCAATTTGTTCGCACCTAACAGTTTCCGCCCTTTTTATTTCTTTTATTAAGGCTTGTTGATTTTTATTTGTATCGTCTGCAGCGCGGTTTTACATTGCATTGTAAATTTGTCAGCCACACAACATTCGCAGGTTGGGAAAACATCAGTCAGCATCAAATTTTCTCTTATTTCTATTCTAATTATCCTTATTTGCAAATATTTGTCATCTGTAGTTAACACCGCGCTTTGTATTACTACAGCACAAAGATTCGAAACTTTTTTTTTTTTTTTTTATTACGCTGGTGTGTTTTGTTTAGCGTAAAACTGTAGATTCACCAAGTATTTTGCGTTGATATTTAAATTTTTGAGAGAATTTTTAAAGTGCGATTGAATTAATTATTGTGGTTTGGCCAGATCATTTTAAATAAATTTTTTACAGAAACGTTTTACTTTTCTATACATGCGTCAAAAACTCTCCAAAATTTGATTAGCCCAAGCAAATTGCATCAAAAGAAAAAGCAAAATAAAAAAAAAAAGCGTACCGATACATGAAACTTGAGTAAATAAAGGAATGAGTGGACTTATACAGCGAATACCGGTACGTTATTATTATTTCACGTAAATTAATTTAATTTGGAAAAACAATAAAATACAAGTTACTTTATTAGTTGTTTTTACAGGATGTGAGTTTTATTAGGGGGCAAAGGAAATATTGTAGAATTGCCGTATGTTTTTATGCTAGTTAATATTTATATTAGAACTTTTTTTTTTGTTGGAGTAAAATTGCATCTTATATTTTCTAAAATAATATTGTTGTAGGAAATATAAAGTTATTCATATGAAAATGGGAAGTAAGTTAATAGATGACGTAGGCATTGACCACCTGACACATTCGCCAACTACCTCAAATTATCCAGTAAAAATTCTCATCCGTTTCCCTCTTTAAATGCACTTGTGACTACTGCACCTCAGTTTTGAGATCGTTCTACCTGGTTGATTTTTAATTCTCATTTGTTTCGTATTATCTTTTTATCCATCCTCACCCACCTCTCTCGTATTATTTATCTATTTGTTCCTCTTCGCTGCCAACCTTGACCAGATGTTAGAATGTCATGAACGTGTTGTCTTACAAGAGTTCAACCACGAAGGGTTATGTTTAGATACAAAAATAATGTTTACAAATGATTTAACGATAAACATGTATCCAAAATTCTATTTTAAATGCAAGTTACAATAATATTGGAGTCGCATTTTACGCAGATTTTGTTTCTAGCATCAGCGGAGAAAACGATAAGCATTATTTTCTTTTTAAAAAAAAAATCTATATAAAATTACCGACTAACACCATAGTTTAAACTAGAACTTGAGCAAAATTAAACTGCTAGCATTTTTTAATTGACCATCAGATAACGTAGTTAAAAGCCATTTAAAAGGTTCCTACTTTAAATAATAAAATACCATAATATTGTAACATGCTGTAACAAATTAACTATTTTCGGTATGTTCTACATTTCCAATTTTTATACTCTATTTAGATAATATCAATAGTAGAATGAAATACTGTTCCAGATAAAAAAAAATAGTATGCGAATATGAAAAGTAAAGTTCGGTTTACAGAATGTTGAAGTTGGGTGAGGCTATCCAACCCATTTTTCCTTTACATTTGCTATTATTTACAGGCATTTTGTATTGTGTTACATATTAAAGTCATGCGAACTGTTGTAATAATAACAAGAAATTTCTTTTCATACTGCGCCGGTAATTTTTGTTTTGTATTAAAAAATTTCATAAAGCGTCAATGTGAAAGTACGAAAGAGACAATACAAAATTGCTAATTTAATTATGGCTTCAGCCAACTACTGTATTATGACTTTACAGTAGTTTAAAATAATAGCGTCGCTGAAAAAGGAAACGGGTAGTACCGATAGGTGTGGTGACGATTTCACCAACTTTGAATGCCCCCCTGCGCCAAACAATTTTATAAAGTTTGTCAAGGACGTATAGAGCAATGGGGGAGGGGAAGGCGGGAGTGTCTGTTTCTACCTGTAACCTTTCTCGAACTTCCCTTCCCATAAGCCCCACCTAGCCTATCTCTCTATTTGACATGGTCTACTGATTCTTCTTTTAAAATATCTACTGTGCACTACATGCAAATGGAAACTCTAGGAAAAAAGTTTTTTTACTTACTTTTCAAAAATTTCGACGAGATGAAGTGAAAAAGTAAGCATTTCCACCCATTCGCTTTCTCAAAGTCTTTTTTTTAAACTACTGTACAGGTTACATTCGGATTTCAAATTTAGACTTTTTCACTTCTTCCACGTTGTTGTTGTTTTTTTAGTTAACGTTAAAAATGGCAAAAGTTATCCTTCGCCGTCTCGTAATGATGTACAGTATTAATTGTTTTACTGTAAGAGAAATATATATACTGGTATTTCTTTATTATATATTTTTTGTTTTTGCTAAAATATTTTTTGTTGTTTCGGTGATTACGTTATATTGGAGGAAGAAAAAGGGGGATGATTTTTCCCTCCAGTTTTAGTTCTAACTTAATTGATAATTAGAAGCGAGATTCGTAGAAAAAAAAAATACTACCCGGACCCTATAGTTTTCCTATGGCCCCTTCATTAGCGGAGCACCCCAAAAAAATTTGTTCATCTTTTTTATTATGTTTCTCGGTAATTTTAAAAACAAGAAAACATGCTTGAAACTCGAGGCTCAATGACGTAATAAATTATTTTTGCTCAATCAACATTCAACGAGACACAAGCTTTTTTTCTCCCCTCTCTTTAAAAAAATTATTATTTTAATTATTATCATATTAAAGAACGAAAATTAATTAAAATTGATATAAAATCCAACAAAATTTTAATTTAAAAATTGAATTACGGTAATTGTGCAGTCTATTGAGTTTCAGTAAAGTCTGATCTGGATTTGAATGTTGCACAAATTATATTTATTAGAATATGTTTTTCATTTAAAATATATCGTTTTATTTATTTTTATTTCTCCTGGTAGTATTCTTAAAACAAAAAAGGTTTTTTTTTTTGGATGTTGTATGAAAGTATATATTCGCTTTATTAAGCCATTATAAAATAAAAAATACGTCTGTCTTAGTAAATCACTCGAATTGAGTGTTGTAAGATGGTAATTTTGACATTATGAGTTATTATTAGTTTAGGAGGCGGATAAAATAATGATCCAGTAGCTCAACCTATTTGTTTTATCGTTTTTTTTTTTTTTTAAGTTACATTGTAATTTAGTCTGCCAGAAGTTACAATGTACAGCATATCAGCGACCACACTGATTGCGTTGAGTTTTTGTCTCTTGAAAATTTTCTAAAGTGTAGTGTGTCTGGCAAACCCTGAATATTATAATTTTCTTTAATTTTTTTTTTAATATACATACATTGTATTTCATTCTTGTTAAACTTAATAAGGCTGATTCGTGTGAGGTAGACAGATAAGGAAACGATGGGAAATGAGGCGAAAAACAATTTTTGGCTTCTCAGTGTGAGATCTTCACTTGCACTACTTAAGAGGCAGACACTATGAGAGCTAGTGGCGATGTAGGCTAAACTTATTTTCAGTTTTTATGCGATACGAGAGATTGCTAAATAGAAATTCTTTCGCGAAAGAGAAAATGAGTAAAGAAAGAAAATTGAGAGAGGGGAGAAAAAAAAAGAAATTTTGATTGAAAAACCGCTTGATGCTATTATCATCCGTGTATATCTCGACATTTAAAATGCTTAAAAAAATGTTAAAAACTTTTAAAGTCTACTTTTATACCAGGTTTGACTTATCTGTTGATCGGAAATTTCAAAGTTGTACAGTAGTTAATACACCTTGTAAGATAAATGGACTGTAGAATTTTAATTATTAGGTTCTACTACACAATTATCAACTTATTGACAATGTTGTTTTTCCATTACTTTTGTGACAAATCAAAGGTAATGTGAAATTTAATATCGTACTTTTTTTTACTTATTTTAGCATTGCAAAAAGTAATGTTATTTTAATTTCAATAATTAAAAAGAGGCATACATATACTGTATGTGCACTCAATATTCATTAAAGTAAGTGCATTTTGATGAAATTGAAGGAAACGTGTGCACCAGGTTGACATCTTTTCCGAAATGCACACAGTATTCTACGGAAAGAATGCTATACCTGTAATTGTAATTACAGAATTGAAATTTAATCGATGGAAGTAAAAGCGAATGAGCACACGCACTCCCTAGTTTCAATCTGATTAGATTTCCCCCCCCCCCCCCTCCTTCCATTTTTATCTCAAAATCCTTTTAAATTGCAAAGCATTTAAAAAAAATTGGAGAAACGTTTACATTTTATCTTCGGCGGCGCCCGTTCATCCACGCGACTAGCTCAATTTCGACGATTGTCATTGACTTTGTATTATTGTCTTAGTATTTTGAACGCGGGGATCAATCATGGCAAATGTCGCCGGGGATGACACGTGGACATTGATGGTGCAATTAGTACATACTATTTTGACAACTTCTATTATCTATGTCTAATTCCGAACGTTTTACAATTCCCCCTCCCTCTTTGAATGGAAATTTAGCTTTGACCTAGTCTATCTAAATGAATGAGGACATTTTTATAGCGCACGAACGAATAATTGTCAGTTTAAATTCTCATTAACAAAAACTCCATTAGGAGATGATATTTAAGCGTGTTAATTAGAATTTATTTTTATAGTCGACGGCAATTATTGCGCTTAATTAAGAAAACATTTCTTCAAACACGTGTATACAATAATTAAAACGCGTTAATTTTATTTCTTCGTCTTTTATAATCAAGTTTTTTTTATGCGCTTCAAAGTCGATAGAACCACCAACAGCGATTAAACCTGTATACACCAAATTAAAGATACTTAATTTATATCACGCCTAAACGGATACTTTAAATTATCCTCGAGGTTAGTTTAAATAATGCATAAATGAAATGAAATTTAATGAAATATTCTAATATTGTTTTGTATTGGTTTTAAATTTCTTAGATAATTTTAATAGCCAATTTTTATTTTAAAAATGGAAAATTTTAAATAAAATGACAGTTAAGTTTTAGCTTACAACTTATAACCGATTATTTAAAACAATAATTCACAAGTTACAAAAGGTCAGATTTTGCTTGTTGTTTTGATTTTATGTTATTTGTGAGGAAAAAATGTGAATTAACTCACCCAAAGTTTGAAGATTAGTGACAAAATTGGTACTATTTGAACATTCCACGACAATCTTCTCGTATTAATACATCCATTGCTATTACGGTTCGATTTACTTGAATTATTTTGATTATTTTCTTCATATTTTTTTAATACTAAATCTAAAAACGGATCGAAAAAGCAGTCGATTGCATTCGTCATGTTGCTGCCGTTGCGTTGAGAGTTGGGCACACCGGAAGTAGTTTCACTGATATTCGACAATGAATAATTTGTTTCCGTAACTGTTATTCCATTCAGTGAAGTTTGAATTGCATTCGTTGATTTATTTGCGGCATTAGATGTTTGTATACTTGAGGTAGGTCTAATCGTAGAAGAACTACAACTTGTATTACGACTACTTAATGTAGTTGTCGATGCGTTAATGAATAAAAAACACGTTGAAGTAGTTGTTTTACTTAACGCAATTAATTTAAATGTTCTTTCAAAACAAGTTGTGCTGGTAATGGTGGTTGTTGTAGTTGTTTTAACGGTGGAAGTTAATTTCTCGGTAGATTTGGTCGTTGCCCATGACGATGACGTTTTCCAACTGGTACGAGTTGTATTTTCACACGTTTTAACTGGTTCCGATGTTTTAATTAAATTAAAGGTTCGCCATTGGAAAGATGTAGGCGGTGTGAGGTTGCATAAAGTGGTTTTAATAAATATTTGACTCGATGAAGTTGTTGATTCATTTGATGTCACGACTTTCGAGGTACCGGTTCCGCTATCATTATCGAAAGATAACTCATTTTCGAGAATAAATTTGACGTTAGCGGTTGTATTTTTGTGATTTTTTATACAATTATAATAGTTGTCTTGTAAAAAGTTCAAACTGTTAAAAATGTTTTGATTTTCTGCATCCAGCTTATTAGTGGAATTACGAAACGCTGTCGGAGCATAGTTGAGTTTTGCTGGTGAAGTTGTTTCAGTTGTTATCGAGAAAATTGATGTACGTATTTTAAAATTATTTTGACTTTTTAATTTGCATTGACAAGAGCGTTTCTTCTTTATTAAGTAATTTAGTAGTTCTAAATTTTTACAATATGGAGTTGTTTTATTTTCTAACGCTTTCAAAAATGTTTTATTAAGAGACTGAGTGACCGGAATGCGTTTTAATTGGGTTACAGAATCGTTAAGATGATCCAGATATGATTTTTGCGGATGACCCAGAAAAGGTTTAATGGACGATGCCAAGTCGTCTTTAAAATGGAATGGAACTCTGAAGAAAGATTGATTTTCTTTTTCGTTTCGGCGTCGCGTCTCGTTTAGCATTTTACCCCAGTAGACATTCTCATTTGGTGAATGGAAAGGTATCGATTTGAAACGTTTTACCATTTTCTTGGCTCTGTAGCTATCCGTGAAACCCGTAAAATCGTTTGAATCTTCTTTATAGCATAAATGTTTATCTCCGGATACTGATGGTGGTATATATCTGGGAGCGCATTTGGGAGTGAGAAAAATTGTCGGTTGAGAAATATTTGTTAAATGCTTATAAGTTTGATTTATTTCATCGTTAATTAGAGATTCGAAGACAACGTCGTCTATTCCTTCTACCGACGAAATTAAACTAATCAGTTCATCGATTGACAGATTACTTCTTTGAATAGTTTCGTTTAATTTGTCTAATTTATATTCTGTTTGACTTTCTAAAACAGGTATATGCACAGGTTTACTAGTTTTAAAATTATTTTTTATATATCGGTAGGTAGGCTTATAATTTTTAATATTTTTGATACGAAGGGATGAAATGCGATTTTTAATTTTTCTTAATTTTTTCTTTCGAGAATGTTTATCCTTTGTCAAAACAAATTTATTAATAATTCCGGTGATAATTGATAATTTTGAAATTACGATGTTTGTTATTGAACTTTTCTCCGAGTACTTTCCAAAAGTTGTATTTTTATTTTGCCGATTATTAGTTGTTTTGTTAAACGGTTCAAATTTATGTTTAAGTATTCTTCCGAAAGTTGTTTCACTAGTTTGGGAATTAACTGCTCGTGTTAAATTGGCTATTATTGTCGGCGTTTCTCTAGTTATGGTAACTGTTTTTATTGCGTTGGTAAACCGTGACTTGCTATTAAGGGTTGTTAACCGAGTCGAATTAATTAATCCTGAAGGAATTGTTGCCCATTCTCGGTTAGTCGTTAACGAAGAGGTGTTTATCCAAGTTGGATTAATTACTCTTGAAGCGGCAAATGTCCAATTTGAACTAATACTAGTTTTTGGAACTAACCATGCAGAATTAAATCTTTCTTTGGAAGTGGGCGATAATGTTGTTTCATTCTCAGAAAAGTGTTTTTGTTTTTCAATTCCATCGTTTCTTTCGGTTAAAATTGAATTGGTTATGCTAATAGATTGCGGTTTTTCATTTCTTTCGTCGGTGATAGTTTTCTTTAACTTCAAATGGGCTAGAGTGCTTATATTATTTATTTGAACCGGTAATTGTATGTCGGTCATATTTATTGTTTTAATACAGGCGCTTCTTATAAAAATACTTCGCTCGCTTTGTCCAGTATTTTCAGTTCTATTTGGCTGTATTGTTATTTCATGTGCAAACTTTGGTTGAAGCGCGAATTTTATATTTTCATTATTAATCGTAGCATTTTTTCGTAAATTCATCGTTTCTGTTATTTTTTCCGGAGAAGAAGTAGATGTATTAGAGTAGCTATCATTTGTAGTTGTATTTTGAGCTGATAATAAGTCCGAACTAGAAACAAATAATGTTTGCGTCGTATTATTGATTTTAATTAGTTGTTTATTTAAAGAAAATTCAAGTGTTTCATTTCCCAAATCTGCCTCGAAATCGATTAAATTTTCGGGAAATTGATCTGCGTAAATTTGTTCCAGATCAGTCATTGTTATTTCTGTTTCATTTTTTAATATTGCTTGAAGTAACCGGCTAATGCTGGTCATATTAGTCTTGTTAAAATGTTGCTCATCGTTCGCTATGACTGTTTTATTGATACCGGTATTAGTATTAGTCCCGTTCACGGCAACTGCTTTGGTGACTTTTCTTTTACCAATTATTCTAGACATGTTAAAAAACGTTAAACCGTTAATTTTGCTCATCTTTTTATGACGTTTCCTTCGGTTGGGATTTTTCTTTTGGCGTCCTGGCTGATTTGTACGTCTTTTTTTAAATCGATGATCTCGCGTTTCTTTAATAATTTTTGAAGGCAACGGATTGTATAAAGTAACGTACTTAATTTTGATCGCATCTGCATCAACTTGTTTCCTTTTATCGCCAGTGGTCGTATTATGAATTTTGACAGCTATTTTTGGTTTCACTAAAATTCGACGCACAAATAACAGAGAATAAAATCGAACCATAAATAAAAGAAGAGCTACGCAAAACAATTTTCTGGCTAAAATATAATTCATGTTAAATTTAAACGCATCTGTTTTAATTGAGCTTTAAAATGGAATTATTTTTTTTAAATATACCTGTAATTGTTTGAATAAAGCGCGAAAATTCACGTGCGACGAAACTTCCAGTCACATAACTACAGTATAATGCTAACAGCTAAATATTCGATCTGACTTTAAAAATATTTTTTTGTAGTTACTTTAAACGTGTGTTTTTTTTTTTTTTTTTGGAAGAAGCATTTGAATTATATTGTTTGCGTAGACCTGAAAAAATGTTATTGATAACGAGTTGGGTCACGAAGGTCACGTTTTATATTTTTCTAAAAAGAATTTTTTTTTTAAAGACCTCGCAAATATTTTGCCTATCGGTTAATTTCCTGAAACATCTCAATTTGTCGATCGCAGATATTATTGTTCCATTCATCTCATATTGAATCAAGTCGAAACGGACATGAGTGAAAAAATGTTTACTTCGGGTCGATAAGAAAAAAGCAAAGATGAGCACCTGCGTTCCTTGTAATATTCGGCACGACCTTTGACTTTTGCGCACCAGGGTGAGAGATGCCAAACTATCGCATCTTAATTGTAACCGGGTACCCACAACATTCGCTATTTAAAAAGCTATCACTCTTTTCTCGCTCTCAAAAGCATCGTTTATTTTTCGGTTTTTTTATTATTATTTTTATCTCTAATAAACGTTTGGAAGCCTTGAATGAATAAAAAAAAAAATTGTGTGTCAAAGATGTGTGGCCGATGAAGAAAAAAAAATTAATTTGGGAATACAAAAGTCAACATTATAGGCATTCATGAGTAAAAGGTAGAGGTCGTAGGGCACTTAGGTTAGGTCAGCCAACACAAGACGCACAAATAACATCTCAATATAAACAAAATAATTTCATATACAATTTCACTAACAAATCGCTCATTTTTTTTTTCTTCTTTTCTCTCTGTCTCTCGTTCACCCGACTAGGCTCCCCCCATCGCCTTTACCTATCTCATTCGGCACCGGTGCTCCTGATGTATGTGTGTACCAAACATGACGTAGCAGTTTGCTGTCAAATTCTCGGTTAGCGCCTGCCAAAGAAAACTTATAGGAAATTCATTTCACACTCACTCGTGATAGATCAAATAACCTACAACTTTTATATTTTATTTTTATTTATTTCTTCTATTTATTTAAATTTACCTGAATTTTATATTTGTCATGCTCAAAACTATGAGAAACGTTTTTTTTTTTTTAAAAAAAAAAAAATTTTTTTTAGCCTGGTAAACTTCCATCCAGATTTCTTTTCTTTTATAGAAATTAAGTAATTATATTAAATAAGCGTTTTTTCAAGTTTTTTGCTTTGCGCTTAGGCCTAATTTTTTTTTTATAGTATTGGCAGCTGATTTTTAAAATTTAAAATTATAATTACGTATTATTATTTTTTTTTTTCAAAATAAATTAAAACACAACAATAATTATTATTATATTTTTAAAAAAATACTTTTTGACTTATCTAAATTATTGTCTTAAAGCTTTTTGCTTCTTTTTTTTTTAATATAGAAATTTCAGATTGTTGAATTTTTATTGTTTTTAAAAAAATTAATATTGGTAGGGTAGCTGAAAAAAAAACTAAAAATAAAAAATGATTTTTTAAGTACAAGTACAGTGTATTTTTTTAAATAAATTTTAATTTATTTAGCTGCTTCTAAAAATTATTAAAATCATCTATTAAAAATTAATAATTTGTAAATAATTGCTAGATTTGACAGGTAAGGAGCGTTCCATCTGTTTATCCGATTTTTCATTGCTTCCCCTTTCTCCCCAAATACAATTATTATGAAATCAATTAAAAAAACTGAAAAGTTGTTTTTTGTAGCTTTGTTAAAATTGTGTAAGACCTGCGTTGCGTTGTCTTTGTTTAGCCAGTTAAGTCGGTCACGGTAGGAGGGGTGTCGGCTATTTACATGCTCAATTTCATCTGGTTTTGTTGAATCTTCTAATTATCACCAAGATTTTTCCGACTAAGGCCAAGGTAGGCAGACGTTGAAAATAATAATAATAATCATAATGCGAAAAAGAAGAAGAAGAAAAAAAAAAGTTCAAGCTTGACATCTTTTTGCCTCTCATTCACCGCTGGTGTCGTTGAAAGCGTTGACCATGAAAATTCATAACAAGACTAGTGTTGTGTAAAAACAATTGTTTACACGCATAAATAAAATAAACAGCATTTATTTCAGCTTTCTTTTCTCTCTCTCTCTCTCCCCCCTATATTCAATGTCTAGGTTACCGCTTCGTATACTTATAACCTACACATCGTTTGGTGAAATTTTAATTCGATTAGCGAAGCCTTTACAAAATAAACAATTTCAAGTTCACGCTTTAAACTTTTAATATTTTCAACGTTTAGTATAGGTTCGCGAAAGTGATTGAAATTCATGACTGAGGGAACTTTCGCCTATACCGATAAAGCAGTGTGCTGCGAGTGTAGAAGTGTTTTAAGCTGGAATATCAATTGAACCGTGAAGTGTAAACTCGGAAAACAATACTTTTTTTTTTTAATTTACCGGTGATAAATTTGAGCATAACGCTACCGTACGAGTATGTTCAAATCTGGTATTGTGTAATTTAAAAACCAATTTTCAAAGGTTAAAAAACCATACGTTTATTATTAAAAAAAATTATTAAATAAGCTTAGATAATTTTCAAAAACACTCTCAAAACAAACCAAATCCTAACATAAAATTAGAAATAAATTTAGGCGGAAATAAAATATTAATCTAGCACATGATTACGTATCTAATTTATTTACATTGCAATTTCAGTAAAACTACAGTACCGGTATAGCTTAATTTTGGAGAACTGTTTTCTTGAACTAAGTAAAAAAAATTCTTTTTTGAGCTGCGATGTGCAAGGCTGGTGTTGTGTTGCTTTTAAACGTTTTCTTGCAGAAACCATGTTTTTTCAAATTCTGACAATTTCGTTAAAGATTTCATAGGAATCTAGATTCAAGTTTTCAATCAGGAGCATCAAAACCTTTTATTTTACTCAGAAAGTTTTTGATGGTCTTGATTGAAAACTTGACCCTGGGTTCCCATATTTATATTTAATAAAATAATATACTGTATTTCAAAGATTGTGCCTTAATTTTGTGAATGCGTCTTAAAGCAACGTTGCATACAGTTTGGTTTATTTTAAAAATCATTACCTGATTTTTACTCTTAATTTATCAGCAGCTATAACTAAATAATAAAAAAGTTGGTAAAAATCTCTTAAAAGGAGTTTGAACTTTACATTTTTTTATTAGAAAAAAAAAAAACAAAAAAACAGAAGTAATGTGCGTCAGTATGAGTAGTAGTATCATTTGCATCGCTTAAATGATCACGATGAATAGTCTCTACCTGTGCCTTTAAGATTCCTGTGTAGTGATGCAGTATTTTACAGGATAACACCCTCAGTGCTTCATTAGAACATACTGGCTGTACCATCAATTATTCTTACAATTTTTTTTTTTTTTTTGGTACACAGTATATCCAGGAACAAAAAAAAATAAAATAATACCACCAGTTTATATGAAAGTGTAGTGGGTTGTGAAAAAATTGCATCAAGTGCACAGATCGGCTATCATTAGCTTCTCTTTAGGTGTCGGACATTGGGGAGAGCCGAGTAAAGTAAGGTTAGGGTGTTCCGAACCATTGAACTTGGGTTTGAAAATGAGGAAAACGCTTGGGTGCCTTTTTGTGGGTGTGAGTAACTCGACATGAAAGTAGAAAGAAAGTTAAGAAAAAAAAAATAATAAAAAAAAATTTTTTTTTTAGACCCGCGTGTAGTCTCTCTACTCTTCTAATGTAGTTACGGTTAAGTCGACCGCAATTTCAACAGGTGACGGTATTGTCCAAAGCGTTTCTTAGTTTCTTATAAAACGTTGGATATTGTGTAAGAAATTGAACCGCTCGAGGTGGAAAGCTTTTATTTCATTTCTTCGATCATTCGCTTACTCCCGTGAAATTTTTGATGGGATTACTAGGATTGATTACAGTCGGTTGAATCTTAGGCGAATCTGTTAAGTTCTGCCTCTTTGTATCACAATGCGAAATTGGTAGCCGCTCATTAATCCACTTATGTTGATAGAAACGCACTTTGTAGCGGAATTATTATGAAAACTATCCCGTGGAGATATATTGTACGACTAAACTTTATATGCATAACACTGGTGTAACTTGTACGATTGGCGCATAATAATAATCCTGGCAGGAACTGGGATTAATATCCTGGACCGACAGCGAGGTTCCTAAATTTCTATAGACAAAGTATTTAGAGGGGGTAATGTACTTTTGTTGAGAATCAAGTCTTAGAATTTTAAGAAAGTTAAGGGGTATAATAGCAACAGTTTGCATTTTTTTTTTTTTTTTAATTTTTTATATCGCTGATCGATATAGCGAAATTCAGGAAATGACATTAAGTTCTTATTTCCACTGAAATTTCGTTATGGTGAAAAACAGTTAAACTGTTCGCAATTTTTTTTAATTTTAAATGTTTTTGCTTAATTAATTTCCAATTAAATTTGTACCGTATAATTACTTTCACCTACCGTAGTAGGTTTTTTCTTTCATTGTTGAATGCAACTTTTTTAGCGGTAGAAATTGCATGTTAATTAAATTAATTATTATTTAAAAAAAAAATTACTTAGAATTTAATTGTATTAAAATACGAGTAATTCTAAGAATTTTGTTTTAAATGAGAATTTTTTTATTTGGAATTCGATAAATTTGTAGACTTACTTTGTAAGATGTGAAAGAGCTGGAATACTTATAATGGTACAAAAGAAAATACATTTTTAGGGTTTGATCTATTTGTGAAGGAAGGTGAAAACATTGCTCCAAATAAAGATTTTTTTTAAAGAAAAAAGCAAATGTGGAACAAAAGATTAGTCTGTAATGTGTTCTGTGATGCATTAAGTCGTTCTACACAGTCTCTTTTCTTCATCTTCGCTGAATACGTTTTTACACTTTTTTTTCTCTCTCCATTATTTCTTAAAGATGAGATTTGAAGGCTGTTATGTTGGGTGGGTGTCGACCAGGTAGGTCGGTTTCTTTAAGACGAAACCTAAGAAGGAAAAGGATGGCTAAATAGGATAAGAAAAGAGAGAGAGAGAGAAAAAAAACCGAAAAGTGAGACAAACGTTGATCGCCGACGATAAATTCGGCATATAATTTCATCAGGAAAATAAAAATGTAAAAATCATCTCCTTTCCGAGTAAAAATAATCTTACGTGTAGTTCAACTTGTTACGTACACAGTATTTTTGAGGGTAAAAAGTTGGTGTTTTACGTGTTAAGTGATGCGGAGCAAAGACCAGGTCATAAGTGAACTGTTTTGACCTCGTGCCAGCAGCAGCGGCAATCGAATTGGTTAGAGCGGAGTTAGTTGAAGGAAGTGGATAATGGTGGAAGGTGGCTATGATGACATCTGGCATATGCATGCATCTTTTAACACTATTTAGGGCTGATTGATATTAAGGGAGATAGATGCAATGACCTCTTTTCCCACTTTTATTTTTTTGTTTTTACAGCTAAAATTGAGAGTTTAGCTCAATTGTTGGGTAGTTTTAATTCTCTAATTTGGGTTTTTAAACTTAAATTTGCATGCAATATGCTACTGGTTGCCATCTGTAGAATAAATTTAAAAAGGTTTAGTTTTTATTAATTTTAGCATTCATTTTTTAATACAGTACATGTACTGTAATAACCAGAAATAAAAACAATAATGAGTTTTAGTTGTTTGGTTTGTGCAACATCAAACGTTAATGGAACGAAAACTCAGAATTTATTCAAATTGATGTACGTAAATAGCCCTTAATTCGATTGATGAGTATTGAATTTGCCGTGTTTTGAGAGCTTGAAGGCCCAATTGTAAACTGTTTACGAGCCTGTATTTGAAAAGGTGGTTAACATAGACATTTAGCACAACTTTTGGCATACGGTGCACCATAAAAGGTCATTGGATCATTACCTCTTCAACCGGTCAAGTAGGCTACACATTTTTTTTATCCTTTTTCAGAGTCTTGATGCCAGAGTGGTATATCATTAAAGTTACTTACCGTTTAAAAGATATGCCACTTTTGCACGTTACAGTATTCTTTTTTAACTTCGATTTTCCAACGACAGATGCACTGCAGACAGCGTAACTTTCACTGCTGACTTTATTATTTACAAGGGTTAGTGAAAAAAAAAGTGAGGTACCGGTACATAATTATGTTTCGCCTAACCGGTACTGTCATATCCTTTTTTTGTTTCTTTATTAAATTTAAGAGTTGCTGATAGTAAAATTAATTTTCGAAAGAAAAAAAAAAGCATGTTTGCCGTCAAAAGGTAAAATTTTTTTGGGGTCGAAAATAGAATAATTTTAACAGCTTTCTCGTTAACGTTGAATCTACTACGGCTTTGTGCGTAATAATTGTGACGGTCGATATTCTCCATAGGAGGTTTGTTTTTAGTCTTGTTTACTGCGATTACTACATAAATTCTCTTTTTTTTTCCTTTTTTCTTCTTTTTTTTTCTTTTGAAAAGGTATTCTTTGTATTCTTTTAGAAATGTAATTCGTCTTATCTTTTTTTCTTCAAGAAATTGTTGAGGTTGATAAAGTTGATCGAGTGACTTCCAACCGCGATTATTAATTGGGAAGGGATAAAATCTAAAAAAGAAAAGTATGAAAAGTGGACCGGCGGCGTAATATGTCCGCATATGATAACGTGATGAAAACAAAAAAAAAAGTTAAGAGAAATATATTACATGTATATAGGCCTACATAAAAAAAAATGAAGTTGAAAGGTAAAATCTTGATAAATAAGTGAGAAAATGCAGCGGGTTTTTATTCTTAGTCAAAAAGATCGCATAAAAAAAAGAAGAATTTACTGTTAGAAGAACTTGAGTCAAGATATTATTAATGCGCAAGCAATTAGCGATGGTGTAGAACGCGCGTAATATATTTGATTACAGGATAATCTTTCAAAATAATCCTGTAAAGTTTGAGACACCTACTGTTTTCATCATCAATTATTTCTTCTTGCGCGGGAAATATTAAAATGAAAATGCACCGAACAGTACCGGTTTGCCTAAGATTACTAAAAGATAGCTAAAATTGTTTCCTTTCGAAAAACAATAAAAACCAACAAAAAAAATCACATAGCTAAATAGGCTAATTTTTAATTTAAAATGTTAATCCATAAAAAATTAAACAAACTTTTAACTAGCAATTTTTAATTTTATAAACAAATATTAAAACTGGAATTATGTATGTTTTTAGATTAAAAATATTCACACATTTGTATAATATAATTATGTTGGAATTTGGTCCAGTTTTCTAAATATAAAGGATTTTTTATTGACCCACCGTGTACAGTATGTTTAGATGAATTATAATCAGCGATTAATAAAAATTGAGTTTTTTTTTTTTTGGTTTTTTTCTTCAGTGGATAATTACTGTTGTAAAATTAATATTTTTATTACAAGTAGACAAAATATTATTTAATGTGGTATAATGAATTATTTATTTAATATTTTTTTTAATAATAAATAGAGTACTGTATAAATTTATTTTTTATAAGCTTAGTTTATTTTAACGTGCAACTAAGTAATGGTTGTCTGTAAAGTTGGAGCCACATTTATTATCTTTTTGCTTGATATTTCATAATGTTAATTTATGCAGCTTTAATTTTTTTTTTTTTTTTTGACTGATAAGTTAAGATAAAAGATTTTTTTAATACATATTTATTTTGCATTTTTTGTTGTATTTGAATTTTTTTAAAGTTAAGACTACATTTATGTCATACTTTTTTTTTTAGAGGAAGGTTAGTAACAATTGGACAGTGTACTGCACAAAGCTATCAACCCACGTTTAATGATAAACTGAGATAATCATTATTGTCTTATAAATTTGTAATAAATAGAAATAAAAACTCATAATTTAATAAATAATTATGGTTAGTTACAGCCTTAGTGCTTTGGTGCTTTTGAATAAAATAAATACGTTGGTTAACTGTGGGAACAGTGGGAAATATTATTGTTACACAATGAAGAAGATGTTTTTGGTTTCGAAATGTTTGAATTGGTAGCTTTGTGCAGAACATAGAACAACTTTCAATTAAAAATTATTTATATTTGGGCTAAAACACTTAACAAAAAAAATGCTATTAAAGTTAAACTATTTACGAAAAAAAATAGTTAGCAATTAATTCAATTAGCTGAATTACTAATTAGAAATTGCGTTGAAATTCCGCTAAAATCAAATTGCTTACTAATTTCAGCAATTTTGAGTACACGATAGAATGATAATGAAGATTAGCATTTAGCATCATTGCCAAAATATTTGAAACATTCCTAAAATAATATTATTAATTCGGCAATAAATTAAATTTTATAAATTCAGCACTAATTAACTATTAAATAACTTTTGTTTTATTTATTTTTTTTTAAAAAAAATCTTATCTTAATTTGAAGTGCCATTGCTTCTTCATCACTCTTGTGACCCACTTAAAAGATCATAGTAATCATTAACGAGAAAAATATTTTTTTCTCTTTATCTTTCACCCTCATCCGACATTTTCTACTGGTAAATATTGATTCCCCCGAAGGTTTCGCAAAAAACAAAAAAAATGATGTCGTATTTTTTGTTGTTCTTGTGGTTAGTGAAAAAAGTTTTTAACAACCTCGAAGCTTATACCGTAGTTAGACGAGACGAGCTCTAATTTTATTAGCGAAGAATTATCTCTGGCGGTGGTTTAGCAATAACTGGCAATAATAATCAGGTAGGGAGCAGGCTGCTGTTCCTATTGAACGTCAATTCGAGTATGAAATGGGTTATAAATTTTCAAATATTTCTTGAAACTTAAAAGTAAGCAAAAATTGAATTATGGTATTGATGTTATTTCACACTCAAACTAGATGCCATTTTTTTTTGCAGTGTACTTTTAAAATGATGCGAAAAACGCCAAAAACATTTATTAATTTAAGTATTTTAGTATAAACATAAAAAAAATAAGGATTTTAAATATAGATTTTACCGGTAACTAATTATCGGTTACAGTATTGATTTTTTTTTTGTTAATAGATTATTATTCGTAGTGTGTTGTTTACCTAACAGCCATGTGCTATCAGGGGCTTAATATAGTACATTATGTAAAAATGTGTTTTTTGCTACTAAAAAAAAAAGCAATGTTAAGTTGTTTAATTTTACACACATTTGCCTGAATATTTTTATAATTTTTTTTTTACCTTAATAGCACACCCTGGTTTTTGAATTATCTTACCTATGAGGTCATATTATATAGGCTACATCACTTTCTAACAAAATATAATTTAGATATCAATTTTCTCTTCAAGATGAAAATGGAGACTGACAGTAAACATTTTTTTTTTAAATTTTATTTTAATTATTTTTCTGCCTAGAGTGAGTTTGTTTTATATTTCCTACCCAAAGGGCTCGCGGGCGTGGTATATTGAGGAGGATTGGCTAACAATTGATTTTTCTTCCTTCTGGATTTCTTTGCACTAATTAAGTGAGGTTATAATAATAATTTACCTCCCTCGTTGCGGATTTTTTTTTTATCGCTCATTTGTTTACTTGTATTTTTTAAACGAAGTAGCTTTAAAACAATTATCTTCTTAAAACGATCTGGGGGGTATAGGTTGTTCTCGGTTGAAGTAGCCGTGGTCATAACAAAGATGGATAGAGGGATAAAACAAATAGCCCCTTTTTGTTGGCGTCGATGGCGGTCTGAAAGGCGGTGTGCATGGTCACTTCATTACAAAATCTTACGAACGTGTATTTGCGCAACGGTAGTTAGGGCTTTTTTATGCTTCCTTTATAATGAGTTTTCGACTTCAAGCTTATCGATGAACTGGAATGCGCATTTTTTTTTAAACAAAATTATTTCGTTGTATTATTTTTTTGTTTCTCTCTGGCAAAAAAGTTGTAAAATACTTTGAACCGATACAATTTCAACTTTCAAGTATCAATATACTGCGTTTTAAAATTGTTGGTGAAATTGAATCGTTAAGATAAGGCATAATTAGGGAGTTTTAAAAACATTTTTTTAAAAGTTAAGAACAACAGGTACCGTAGAAGAAAAAAAAATAATAATTTATTAAGAAGAATATCCTGTTTCGTGAGTTTTTTAGGACCTATTTTAGATTGAAAAAACATTAATAAAAAAAGAAACCAACAAAAAAACAATTTATTAAAATGAAAAAGAAGCGTTTTGCGCCTGAAAAGTGTTCATTATTAGAGGGATTAAGAAAGTAGCCGGACTTACTTTAACGACTCCGTTCGAGCAAATGGCGACAAAGAAATTCGGACAAAAGTTGCTCTTTTTCTCTTAAATAGCTGGGAGGCAGAGACGAAAATCGTTGTCTGCACAATATCCGTACAGACCTTTTACCTACTACAACGAGCACTTGAAATTTAAGAAATAGCCATTGTATAGGTTTACAAAGAATATAATTATTAGAAGAATGGGCTGCATAAATGAAAGTTTAACTCTTTAAAAATAAAGAACGAATTTTCGAGAAACGGATTAAAAAGTGGTTCGTCTAGACTTGTATACTGAACCCGGAAACTATTTAACATATGGAAAGCACATTAAAGCACTTTTCATAATTTTAAAGAACCGCTTAATAAGTAATAAAATTGATAATTAGAAGTAAAAAAAGAAAACTCAGCATTTTACAATGGAGTAACTATATTAGCAATTTAATCAATAAATAAAAGTTTTTATTTTTATATACCGGTAATAAGAATCATAATACAGTATTGGCATATGCAGTGGTATAAAATAATTTATTACTAGTAATTTAGCTAAACGATTTTATTATGAAAGTGATTATTTTCACAATAATAATTATCAAAACTGGTATCGTAAAAAGCAGTTTCTTGTTAAGTTTCACCGATGAATGATTCTTAAATCTTAATCGACTTTTTCGACTTCGTTTGATGAATCGGTTGGAAATGTTTGGAGAAGAAAAAGGAGAGATTTATCATTTTAACGTTCGTATTCTCTAGGTACCTCATTTCTGGGTGGTACCGATTAGTAGCGGCGGTGCATACATTTATCAGAAGTGAGGTCATGCGAACTCCACATCGGTTGGGTGTGGGCTGAGCTCAACTAGCATTACTTACCACAAATTTTTCATCATCATAATAAGTCCATTTCATTACGTCATTTGAATTTTACGACATATATTACTGCTAGCAATTACAATCCCAAATCGTTTTAGCAATTAATCTAATTTTTAAGTCGAATGTCAAATGGTATTACACTTATCAACTTTATTATCCCATACAAGTATTATACTCGTAGAACAGAAAAAGGTTTGAGGGGGGAAGTTGAAAGTGCTTTATATCAGTTAATGGAACGATGTGTAATGCAGTTCCAAGGACGGAAACATTAGCGATTTTATTTTCCAATACTGTGAGTCATTTCAAGTATAGAAATTTGTGCTATTTCAATTTTGTAATATTTATCTTATCTTGGTCATAAATAACTCTTCATTTAATTAATTGAAGTTGTAATTTGTTCCATTAAATCAAGCGCAAATAAGGATGTAATTTTGTGCTAATTATTTTGTTCATTTCACTAAAAATAATTCCCCATCGATTTCAAGACGTACGCCAATCAGTTAATGTCCTCGAGTTTGACAACCGATAATTAAGATTTCATATTTTTTTTTTTAAAAAACTCCAATTTAAGGGAGTTTTTAGAACTTCAATTACTTGTACTAACGAAGATTCGTAATTAGCCAAGTTTTATTTATTATTTATTTTTCTTTAAAAAAAAAACGGTTCTATTCACTCAATTAACCGTTAGACTCTTTTTTCATTATTTCTATTTATTTTTTTTTGTTGGGGGTCGGTAATTTTTTTTTTTTTTTTAATTTACTTTTTTACCTCATTTGAAGATATTTTGTGTAATCCACACGTGGCTCATTGTTCATGTGAAACAATTTGCAAGTTGGCGGTTGATAATAATGAACACCAGCTGCTATTCTGTTTATAAATAAATATAGGTAAGTTAATCCACACGCCGAATGAAACACCTCGGGGATAAATCATAGGACAGTGCTAGTTCCGTGCTGGAAACGACGCTCCCGGGTCGGGAAGGGAGCGAGAGAGGGACTTGTTTGAATTACGTTCCAGCAATTAGAGTAAAGGGCAGGTTGAGTAATTAAGGCTTTTTTTTTTTTTCTTTTCTATTCTTTTTCTGTATGCGGTTACGTAGTTGCGGGGTGGTTGGGTGATGATTCGATGGTTTACCTGATGTCCACATGGCATCGCTTGCCGCAGACTATAACTATACCAATAGCAATGATATGGTCTACTTACCTGTCTTAGTCTTGTTTACCCCGACAATCAAAGGGGTGTTTTGTGTGTAACTGGAAGGGAGACGAGAAAGAGGGGAGTAATTAATGCACCATTGACCCCGTCTGTAACCTGTGCTGCTGCCGCGGAACATGTGGATAATAACTCGAGCTACATCTCATAGCAAATTTGAAAACACAAACCGCAAACTAGGAAAGAAAAAAAATTTGGAAGATTCGTCAAAATTTCGACTGTCGTAGGAGCAATTAGCACCCAAATTTAATTGCTAAAATTTTATGTTTTAGAAGTTTTTTTTTCTCTTTATTACCGTACTGTATTTATTTATTTATTTATTTTTTTTTCTTCTAAAAAAAAAAAAACGGAAATGGTTTGTTTCGTCTTATTATTTTTCTCAAGTTTTGTCGTTGTCATTAATTTTTTTTTTTGACTGGTTTTTTTTTTTTTTTTTTGGGAAATGTATTTCTTTGATTTGAAAAGCGGGAAGTTGTTGGGAACTTGTAAAACGTTTCCCATATTTGACTGTGTCGTGCTGCTCTATAAATAAACTTAAAAAATGAAAATTTATTTCGATAACTGAGCAAAAATAATTATATACGGTCGGTCAGTTGTTTCTCACGGATCACAATCACAGCAATTGATTCGAATGTTCCCACGTTCAAATGTACACTCATTTACATCCGTCAATCTTCTTGAAATTGTGAAAAAGATTTGAAATGTGAAGCATCTCAATCTGATAAAATCGGAATGGAACGAGTTAAAAAAATATAAATATATTTTTTTGTTTTGTTTTCGTTGAAATATCATGACAAAAAGTGAAGTGAAGGTGTGTTTTCATCTCTCTCAACTAGCAGCTGTTTTTTTTTCTCTCTCCATTTTTTAAATAAATTATAGTTATTAAAGCTTAGTTAATGAGATGGGAGAATATGATTTTATTCATAAGCTACTTTCTTCGCTTCATTGAAGGCTGTAATTTATAAACATTTTGTGTCGTTATAATATTAAAATTTATTTCTACTGAATTATGAGGTGGTCTTTTTTTAAACCCCTTTACTGCTACAACTTTTTTTTTTTTTTTTTTAATTTGTCACGTTTATTGCAACTGCATGTTTTTAACTAGGCTGTAATTAAGCACTCGTTTTTCAAATATCAAATTTATTTATTTTTGTATTACAAATGTTTACTAATGATGCAAATTATAATAGCCTATGAAGAAAAAAAATTAATAAACCAATAATTATTAGTGAACAGGTTTCACCCATTTATTGCATCGCACCAATTAAGCTTATTATCAATTTAAAATAGATTACGGTTAGCTTTCAATGTGTAACCCAGTAGTGCGTGTATTTAACTGCAATATTAGACGCTTATAATAGAAAGAGTAATGATATTCTACCGGAGATGTAATTTTAGAAAATGTATTTAAAAAAAAATTGGATAATTTGAGGTTTTGTATTATTAATATTCGGAATAATTTGAGTTTGGGCTTAAAAAGTAATAATTTACGACTTGAGTTTTATCATCAATTACGTACGTCTGAAGACCGCGAAAGAAAATTCGAATTGAATTGCTAAGCAGCTGATGATTCGTTCTGAAATATGATCGAACGAAGGGAGGAGTCATAGCAATTAATAATATTTTGACAAGAAATATTTTTGTTCATATAACTTGTCAGATTTTTTTTTTTTTTTTATAAATAATATGACGATTGGAAAACTTATTATTTTAATGAAATTGAACTTTTTTTTTTAGGATGGGCTGATTTAATTTCATAATTAGGTGAAAATTTATGAGATTTATTAAAAACTAGGCACATTGTACTGTATAAAAAAAAAATCTATAATATTTTGAAATAAGTCGTTTAAAATTTATTGCATGTTATTTAACAATTTATTAACGTCATTGCTAATCTACTTTCATTTGTTAAATAATATTCACTAAGTGTATTAAGTTTTTAATAGCTTATAAATAAAAATCTATGATAGCCCGAAATTTTTGAAAGTATGTTATAAAATAATTACTTAACAGCAATAAAAAATTTTAAAGTGGCTTGAAAAAAATATTTACGCGATTTATAACGCATAAGAAACTTCATACTAGTTTTTTAAACAGATTTTTAATTATTGAAGATTAATTGAGTGCATTTTTATAATTTTGAAAGATCTGTAAAAAAAACTTGCAAAGTGGTTTATTTTTAAATGTGCCAAATTTTTACTACCGGTAGTTGTTTTTTAATAGCGGTAGGTTACATTTAAGAGTAAGAGTAGCCGTAATATTTTATTTATTTAATTATTTAAAAAAATGTAAATTATGTACGGTATTAATGAGAAGCGTAATTATAATTATACACAGAATGGTATTTAAAAAAATTTAATTTTTGCGCGTTTTTTAATAATTTCTTGTTTACTTGGCGGTCCTTTTTTTGGGGTTTTAAACTTGAAGAATGACAAAAAAACATACTTTGAGCAGTAATAATTGTATTTACGTTTATACCGTTTATAATTATATCACGCATGATGAATTAATCATGACTTGAGATTGAAAAAGTTGACTTTCATATTGTAAATTTTGATCACATAACTTTAATTGCTTTAAGCTAGTTTTTCACTCGAATCGATGGTCAACGCCACCGCACACTTGCAAAATCTCGGGTGACGAAGTCAAACCCGGGGTGAGGTTACGTAGAAGCAACATTTGATAATAATATGCACATGTTTCTATTTCAACAACAAAAAAAAAATGCTCGTGATTGTATCAAAAATTTGATTTATTGTTTAAAAAAATACAGTTGGCAAATTTTATTATTCTTTTTATTAAGCAATGCAAATTGCTATAGGCCCAATAAATGTAAGCCTACTTTAAATTACTCATTATGTTAATGAACATCAACTGAGTAATTACCACCTCAAGTGTTAATAGGGTTTTTGCTGTAAATTTCAACCTGAAAAACATTTAATGTACATTTTTTTTTCTCGTTTTACTTTTTTATTTAGCAATTTGAATATTTTTAATCCTTTTTTTTTTAATTAACTTAATCTGCAGATGCTCACGTGCAACAAGTATTGCGATATGCAAACTTTTTTTTGATTTTTTGTAATAGAAATGTAGCAGCACATGTATTGATATGTAAGCTTATTAACAAAAAAAAAAATTTTTTTTTTTTTAAAAAATAAAAATATATTAGTTCTTTAAAAAAAATTATCATCACGATAATAATTAAAGCGGAGCCTCCTTTTGTTCAGCACGCAATCGGACTAGTTGACCTACATTAATCGTCTAATTCATTTTTTGTTTATTAAAATTATCGATTTTAAGTGTTGTTTTTGTCGATAGCACGTGCTTATCAACGGTTCCAACAGTGGATTCGGCACTTTTGACCTTGTTCAAAGCAGCTGCACGTACGCGAAACACGGTTTGTAGTTATCTGACGTTTGAGCTTGTTATTAATTTATTACGCTGCTACCAATTTTGATCGGAGGTTTTCTTATTAATATTTACAGTTAGTTGCATTGGGTATTCCTCATGTCATTGGAGAGTGAGTTAATTAACTCAATTAATTACGTTCGACTCGTTTTATCAGATAATTAAGCACATTTGGCCAACAAATCTTTAATAAAAAAAAAATTTACTAGAAATTTTAATTAGACACAACGAAGTATTGTATATTAATTTTTTTGTTTACAAAAATTTTTTTTTATTATACGTCAAGTAGATAGGTATAAAAAGCGCTTTTTTTTTGCATTTGTATTAAGACTTCGTTTCTTAGAATTTTATTTTTAATTGGATTTAATGATTCAGATTATCGCTGGAAGAAAAAAAAATATATATAATAAAAAGATAGTTTTAAAAAACTAAAAGAAATACGCTTTTAATGCGCTAAAAAGCAAAAAATAAGTTTTAAATA